>CM067361.1:6222976-6382570 GCA_034401795.1 Chaetoderma sp. LZ-2023a | reverse complement strand
TCGTCGTCGTCATCGCCGTCGTCATAGTCGTCATCGTCGCCGGCGTCGTCGTCGGCGTGGTTGTTATTGTTGTTGTTGTTGTTGTTGTTGTTGTTGCTGTTGTTGTTGCTGATGTTGTTGTCATCGTCGTTGTTGCTGTTGCTGTTGTTGTTGTTGTTGTTGCTGTTGTTGTTCCTGCTGCTGCTGCCACGGCTACTGCTACTGCTACTACTGCTGCTGCTGCTGCTGCTTCCGATGATGATGATGATAATGATGCTGCTGCTGCTGCTTCTGATGATGATGATGATGACGATGATGATGATGATGATGCTGATGATGATGATGATGATGATGTAAAACAATTTAAACGCTGCCTGGCTGATGAGAATATCTAGATAATTTTTCTATTGAAATGGCTAGATATTTATATGTTGCATTCAAACAGAAAATGGTATTGATTGTTATCATTAATATATTTCTTGGAGACACAAGACTTTTACCCACAAATTATTTACAACATATGCAATATTACTCTGACGATCTTAGGATATACCAACACTTCACAAGCACTCTTAATATAGTATGGTGCACATCTTGAAATTAATTTGGCGGGTGGTGGTGGGGTGGTATGTTGCCGCAAATATTGCATACTGTTGTTGCCAAATGCAGCAACTTCCTCCAGTTAAATTAGTGCAAAGTAGTAAATAGAAACTGATATGTATACGTAGAAGATAGAGTTGAATGGATTAGACTATTTCCACGCATGGTGCATGTATTTGCAATTGTATTGTTGATGCTTGATTAATATTCCATACAATAATTGCCAGGATAACGGCGAATTTGAAGATCAAACAAGAGATAAATATATGTATAGGTAAGTGTATCCTTTTCACCTGCGTTTTACAGGTGCGGCATCAAAAAGCACAGATCTAAAGAAAGCATATTCATTTATGGTAATTAGTAAACCACTCATTATTCTTACCACTCCAGCTATTTTGGCAGAACACAAAAAGAAATATACATTATCTGCTATGAAAAGTTAATATTCTATTACCTTTATGTGGACAAGTCGTAAGCATCGTATAGAACAAATCTGTGAAGTCTTATTCATCTCGGATAATCACGTGTGGGTGAAAATGCAGTTTGAAAAAAGCATAATGACTATAAAATGGAGACAATTCAGCCTTAAAATAATCAAAGTCCAAACCCTGTATATGTGTAGAAATATTTTCAAAGTAAATTTCCTTTTGATCTGGGCTAGTCATAGGCATGGTATAGGACACATCTGTGGCGTGGTATTCATCTCGGATACCTCCTTGAGTGTGCAAATGTCATTTAAAAAAAATTAACCAAGCATGATGAGTATAACTTGATCCAAATCAGGCCTAAAATTATCAAAGTCCAACCACCAAAAAAAATGTAAACATTTGAAAATCAATTTCCTTTTGATGTGAGCTATCATAAGCATAGTATAGAACAAATCTACTGAAATCCGATAACCGCATTGTGGGTACAAATGTCGTTTTACACAACCTTAACCAAAAAAATGGCTGTAATATGGATACAAATCAGGCTTAAAATAATGAAAGTTCAAACACCAAAAGAAATTGTTTTTTAATTTGAAAATCAAATTTTTTTTCATATGAACAAATCCTAAGCATGGTATAGAACACATCTGTGAAGTTTTTAAAAAATCTGATCAACACTTGTGGAAGCAAATGTTATTTTAAAAATGCTTAACCAAGAAATAATGAGTATAAATTGGACGCAAATCAAGCGTAAAATAATGAAAATTCAAATATAAATAAAATCAAAAAAAAATTTGGAAATCTATTTTTTTTCATATGGACTAGTTCTAAGCGTAGTATAGAACACATCTGTGAAGGGTTTTTTTTTTTAATCCGATGACCCCTTGTGGGTGCAAATGTTATTTTTAAAAAGCTTAACCAAGGCAAAATTCTTAACCTGGACACAACAATTATTTAAATTTAAAACATGAAAAAAATATAGAAAAATTTCAAAAATCAATATAATTTTGATGCAGCCCAGTCACATGCATCGCATTTTAAAAATCAGATGAACCATTAGGGGTGCAAATGTCATTTTAAAAAAGATTCCTGACACCGACGCCGACATTTCCCCCCTCTCCCAAAATGCGAGATAAAAACCACTTGACCAATCAGAATACTAGTCCATTTCAAATTGTGATTTGTCCTCGACGAATTAGAGTTAAAGTCTACCGCGAGCTTACAACTACCAGCACACACCGTGGCCACACTCGACGCTCTAGACAGTATTTAATCCTTTAATGACTACATTTGCTCAAAAAATTAAAATATTTACTTATTGAATCTTCATTTGCAGGCCAAGAAAATACCATTTTCGAAAATGTACCACTGGAATCACTGGCTCGGTTATTGAGCCAGTCATTCCAGTGGTACATTTTCAAAAATAGTCTTCTCTTGGCCTGCAAATGGACATTCCTCAAGACCCCTGCAGAGGCTGGTTTTGGCCGGCTTCGTCGTGAAAGGGTTATAAAACATGAGCTAATGGATATTTGCACTTTTAGCCCCGCCCATCTCAATCTAAGCTCCACCCACACCAAGTCCGTGTTGAATCGTCCGATCTCTGAACTCCCTGACTATGAATTTCCCTATGGCCGCAACAACGTCCAGTCAAGTTAGTTTTAAAATATTCAACCGCATGTTTATTAAATAGTAGCGACACACAATTCGTATAACGTGTCGGACTATTAAGAGTTAAAGACGGGCCAAATAGAATCATTTATAACGTAATTATTATTATGATGTCATCCTACACGCCGCTTAGCTGATTATGACGTCATATGACGTCAGATGATAGTTGGATATTCTGAAAAGTGGAATTAATAATAGTAACGCATACAATCAGACTAGATACTTGCAAGAAACTCCCTCGCTGCTCGCGATGAGTAGGCGGGTGGGTGGGTGGGTGGGTTGGGGGGGGGGGTGGGTGGATAGGGTGTGGGGGTGGTGGGGTGTGGGTGTGTGTGATGCGACTATGTATGGTTTGTAATAGAATATGAGACTGTATCTGATGGTCCATCATACCCTGTGATGTACAATTAATATACACTCATGTAAGCTGTTTGCTATATTCGTATAGCTCTTGTTCTATATATGTGCATGGCTTGGACTTTATTTTTCACAGAATATTTAGTCCAGGGCAGACCGGGTGCTGCGGCAGCCGGGTCCTGCGGTAGCTTAAAAATGCGAGATGTTTGGTATCTTCTGATACCTCTTGTTGAGATTGAATTTAATTTGCCAGATTTCTCTTGACAAATTAGAATTGTTCTTTATAAAATGTGAAGTATCAGAAAAGGTTTTCTAACTGCACAGAAAGGTTGCTATCTACCAACCTATTGGAGCACTATAAATTGCTCACAATTTGGAATCTGTAGTAGATGCGTCAGGATACATGTCAGGGATAACATTATTAGTAAGAAGAAGACGAAGAAGAAGAAGAAAAAGAAGAAAAAGAAGAAATAAGGAAAATAAGAATGTTTGTGGGTAATAAAAAAGGCTACTGTATGTAGTATATTTTTGAATAACTGAATGCTATAGAAGCTCATCATTGGAATGACTGAATGTTATAGAAGTTCATCATTGGAATGTTTGAATGTTATGGTAGCTCATCATTGGAATGACTGAAAGTCAAAGAAGCTCAAAATTGGAAGGATTGAATGTAATAGTAGCTCATCATTGGAAGGACTGAATGCTATAGAAGCTCACCATTGGAAGTACTGACTGTTATAGACGCTCATCATTGGAATGTGTGAATGTTATAGAAGCTTATCATTGGAAAGACTGAATGCTATAGAAGCGTGTCAGTAAATTGTGTGAATGCTATAAAAGCTGATCATTGAAAGATTAAAAGTTATGGAAGCTTAGCATTGGAAATACTGAATGTTATAGAAGCACATCATTCGAATGAGTGCATGGTATAGAAGCTCATCATTGGATTGTGTGAATGTTATAGAAGTTCGTCATTGGAATGACTGAAAGTTATAGACACTTATCATTGGAATGTTTGAAAGTAATAGAATCTCGGCATTGGAATGTGCGAAACTTATCATTGGAAGGACTGAATGTTATATAAGATCATGGTAGAAGTTTATCATTTGAAGGACTTAATGTTATAGAAGCTTGTCATTGGATTGTGTGAATATTATAGATGCTCTTCACTGGAATGACTGAAAGTTATAGACGCTTATCATTGGGATGTGTGAGGTCATTGGAAGGTGTGAATGCTATATAAGCTTATCATTGGAAGTACTGAATGTTATAGAAGCTAATAATTGAAGGGCCTGAATGGTATAGAAGCTCACCATTGGAGATTGTGAATTTTATAGAAACTTATCATTGGAAGGAATGAATGCTATAGAAGCTTGTGATTGAATTGTGTGAATGCTATAGAAGCTTATCATTGGAAAGACTGAATTTTATAGAAGTTAGCATTGGAAGGACTGAATGTTATGTAAGCACATCATTCGAATGAGTGAATGTTATAGAAGCTAATTATTGGATTGTGTGAATGTTATATAAGCACATCATTGGAAGGACTGAATGTTATAGAAGCACATCACTCGAATGAGTACATGTTGCAGAAGCCATCATTAGATGCTTTGAATGTTATAGAAGGTTATCATTGGAATATGTGAATGTTAGAGAAGCTTATCATTGGAAGGACTGCATGTTATAGAAGCTCATCATCAGAAGGACTGAATGCGATAGAAGCTCATCATTGGAATGTATGAAGGTTATATAAGCGTATCATTGGATTGTGTGAATGTTATAGCAGCTTATCATTGGAATGACTGAATGTTATATATGCGTATCATTGAACGGACTGCATGTTATACAATGAAGCTTATCATTGGAATGTGTGAATTTTATAGAAGCTCATCATTGGATTATTGAATGTTATAGACGATTATCATTGGAATGTGTAAATGTTAGCGAAGCTTATCATTGGACGGACTGCATGTTATAGAAACTCATCATTAGAAAGACTGAATACTATAGAAGCTTACCATCAGAAGGATTGACTGGTATAGAAGCTCATCATTGGAATGTATGAATGTTATATAAACGTATCATTTGATTGTGTGAATGGCATAGCAGCTTATCATTGGCATGGGTTGAGGTTTTGGAAGCTTATCATTGGACGGACTACATGTTATAGAAGCTCATCATTGGAATGACTGAACGTTATAGAAGCTCATCATTGAAAGGCCTGCATGTTATGCAATGGAGCTTATTATTGGAATGCGTGAATGTTATAGAAGCTCAAAATTGGAAGGACTGAATGTAATTGTAGCTCATCATTTGAAGGACTGAATGTTATAGACGCTCATCATTGGAAGGATTGAATGCGATAGAAGCTTATCATTGGAAGGACTGAATGTTATAGACGCTCATCATTGGAATGTGTGAATGTTATAGAAGCTTATCATTGGAAGGACTGAAAATTATAAAAGCACATCACTCGAATGAGTGCATGTTTCAGAAGCCATCATTAGATGTTTTGAATGTTATATAAGCTCATCATTAGAAAGACTGAATCCTATAGAAGCTTATCATCAGAAGGATTGACTGGTATAGAAGCTCATCATTGGAATGTATGAAAGTTACATAAACGTATCATTGGATTGTGTGAATGCCATAGCAGCTTATCATTGGCATGGGTTGAGGTTTTTGAAGCTTATCATTGGCCGGACTACATGTTATAGAAGCTCATCATTGGAATGACTGAATGTTATAGAAGCTCATGATTTGAAGGACTGAATGTTATAGAAGCTCATCATTGGAAGGACTGAATGTTATAGACGCTCATCATTGGAATGTGTGAATGTTATAGAAGCTTATCATTCGAAGGACAGAATGCTATAGAAGCTTGCAAATGAATTCTTTAAATGCTATAGAAACCGATCCTTGGTAGTACTGAATGGTATAGAAGCTTAGCATTGGGATGACTGAATGTTATAGAAGCTCATCATTGGAGTGTGTGAATGTTATATAAGCTCATCATTGGAAAGACTGAATGGTAGAGAAGCACATCATCCGAATGAGTGAATGTTATAGAAGCTCATCATTGGAATGTGTGGATATTATAGAAGCTTACAATTGGACTGAGTGAATGAGTAGAAATTTGTATTAAGAGGGCCTGAATGTTATAGAAGCTCACCATTTGAAGGACTGAATGTTATAGAAGCTTATAATTGGAATGTGTGAATATTATAGAAGCTCATCATTGGAAGGACTGAATGCTATGGAAGCTTATCATTGGAAGGACTGAATGTTATGGAAGCTCCTCATTGGAATATGAGAATGTTAAAGAAGCGTATTATTGGAATGAGTGAATGTTATAGAAGCTCGTATTTAGAGAGCCTGAATGTTATAGAAACTCATCATTGGAAGGAATGAATGACATAGAAGCTCATCATTTAAATGTGTGGATGTTATAGAAGTTTATCAATATAATGATCATCTGATGGTCTTAATGTCATAGAAGTGTACTCATAATTGGAGGGCATGAATGGTATAGAAGATCATCATTGGAAGGACTGAATGTTATAGAAGCTCTACATCTGAGTGTGTGAATGTCGCAGAAGCTTATCATTGGAAGGACTTAATGTTATTGAAGCTTATCCTTGGAGTCTGTGCATGTAATAGAAACTTATCATTGGAAAGACTGAATGTTTTAGAAGCTTATCATTGGAAGGACTGACTGTTGTAGACGCTTATCATTGCTTACCATTGCCAGTGCGTCAATAAAATAAAACTACATATACTGCCAGAGCCGTGATGGAGTCAGAGTACAATAGGCTTAAAAAAGCCTAGGATTGAATCGTGGCAGGTGCATCCACAGATAGTCCCATATGAATCGTTAGTGTGTCAGTATATCAGACATGTGAAAGCTGGTCAGCCAAACCTTGACTACGAGTCTTGGCGCGGTGGTCCAGTGGAAAGATGTCTGGCTGCTGATGCGATGCGGAGGTGCAGAATGGCGGTTCGATCCCCCGACCAGGAGATGGTGATCAACAAATTAAGCTAATGGGTGCATGACTGTCGGCTGGTTAGTACATAGCAATTGAAGCCGCACATTGCCAGTGCGTCAATAAAACTAAAATACATACATACATACATACATACACACATGTGAATCGTCAGAGTGTCAGTATATCAGACATGTGAAAGTTGGTCTGCTAAACCAAGATCGTTGTCTTGGCGCGGTGGTCCATTGGAAAGATGTCTGGTTGCTGATGCCATGTGGAGTTGCAGCATGACGGTTCGATCCCCCGACCGGGAGATGTTAATAAACAAATTCAACTAATGGGTGCATGACTGTCGGCTAGTTAGCATATAGAAATTGAAGCCACTTCCACGACTCAATCCTAGGCTTTTTACGCCTATTGTACTCTGTCTCCATCACTGCTCTGGCAGTATAAGTATTTTTATTTTATTGACGCACTGGCAACGTGCGGCTTCAATTTCTATGTGCTAACCAGCGGACCCATGAATTTAATGTGCTGATCACCATCTCCCGGTCGGGGGATCGAACCATCATACCGCAAGTCCGCATAGCATCAGCAACCAGACATCTTTCCACTGAACCACCACGCCAAGAGAAAAATCTTGGGTTAGCAGACCAAATTTCACATGTATGTTATACTGACACTCTGACGATTCACATGTGTGGATGCATATTTATTTTATTGACGCACTGGCAACGTGCA
Source organism: Chaetoderma sp. LZ-2023a (assembly GCA_034401795.1). Classification (NCBI taxonomy): domain Eukaryota; kingdom Metazoa; phylum Mollusca; class Caudofoveata; order Chaetodermatida; family Chaetodermatidae; genus Chaetoderma; species Chaetoderma sp. LZ-2023a. Next base: position 6,374,814 of record CM067361.1, on the reverse strand, counting down.
GCTTCTATTTCCATGTGCTAACCAGCCGACAGTCATGCACCCATTAGTTTAATTTGTTGATCACCATCTCCCAGTCGGGGGATAGAACCGTCATACTGCAACTCCGCATAGCATCAGCACCTAGACATCTTTCCACTGGACCACAGCCCCAAGCCTCGTAGTCAAGGTTTGGCCGACCAGCTTTCACATGTCTGATATACTGGCACACTGATGATTCATATGGGACTATCTGTGGATGCACCTGCCACGATTCAAGCCTAGGCTTTTTTAAGTCTAGGGTTAGCAGATCAGCTTTCACATGTCTGATATACTGACACACTGATGATTCATATGGACCTATCCATGGATGCACCTGCCACGATTCAATCCTAGGCTTTTTACGCCTATTGTACTCCATCATGGCTCTGGCAGTATAAGTATTTTTATTTTATTGACGCACTGGAAACGTGCAGCTTCAATTTCCATGTGCTAACCAGCCGACAGTCATGCACCCATTAGTTTAATTTGTTGATCACTATCTCCCGGTCAGGGGATCGAACCGCCAACTCCGCATAGCATCAGCAACCAGACATCTTTCCACTGGACCACCACGCCAAGACAAAGTCTCGGGTTAGCAGATCAATTTTCACATGTCTGATATACTGACACACTGACAGTTCATATGGAACTATGTGTGGATGCAGCTGCCACGATTCAATCCTAGGCTTTTTTAAGCAGATTGTACTCTGACTCCATCACGGATCTGGCAGTATATGTATTTTTATTTTATTGAGCTACTGGCAACGTGTGGATTCAATTTCCATGTGCTAACCAGCCGACAGTCATGCACCCATTAGTTTAATTTGTTGATCACCATCTCCCGGTCGGGGGATAGAACCGCCATACTGCAACTCTGCATAACATCAGTAACCAGACATCTTTCCACTGGACCACCGCCCCTAGCCTTGTAGTCAAGGTTTGGCCGACCAGCTTTCACATGTCTGATATACTGACACACTGCCGATTCATATGGGACTATCTGTGGATGCACCTGCTACGATTCAATCCTAGGGATTTTACGCCTATTGTACTATGACTCCATCATGGCTCTGGCAGTATATGTATTTCTATTTTATTGACGCACTGGCAACGTCCGGCTTCAATTTCTATGTGCCAGCCATCCGACAGTCATGCACACATTAGTTTAATTTGTTGATCACCATGTCCCGGTCGGGGGATCAAACCGTCATACTGCAACTCTGCATAGCATCAGCATCAGCAACCAGACATCTGGACCACCGCGCCAAGACTCGTAGTCAAGATTTGGCTGCCCAGCTTTCACATGTCTGATATACTGACACACTGACGATTCATATGGAACTATCTGTGGATGCACCTGACACGATTCAATCCTAGGCTTTTTATGCTTATTGTACTCTGACTCCATCACGGCTCTGGAAGTATACGTCTTTTTATTTTATTGATGCACTGGCAGCATGTGGCTAGTCATGCACCTATTAGCTTAATTTGTTGATCACCATCTCTCGGTCGGGGGATCGAACCATCATACTGAAACTCCGCATAGCATCAGCAACCAGACATCTTTCCACTGGACCTCCACGCCACGACAAAGTCTCGGGTTAGCAGATCAGCTTTCACATGTCTGATATACTGACACACTGACAGTTCATATGGACCTATCTGTGGATGCACCTGTCACAATCCTAGGCATTTTACGCCTATTGTACTCTGACTCCATCACGGCTCTGGCAGAATAAGTATTTTTTATTTTATTGACGCACTGGCAACGTGCGGCTTCAATTTCTATGTGCTAACCAGTGGACAGTCATGCACCCATTGGTTTAATTTGTTGTCTTGGTGCGGTGGTCCAGTGGAAAGATGCCTGGTTGCTGATGCTATGCGGAGTTGCAGAATGGCGGTTCGATCCCCCGACCGGGAGATGGTGATCAACAAATTAAACTAATGGGTGCATGACTGTCGGCCAAGTTAGCGCATGGAAATTGAAGCCGCACGTTGCCAGTGCGTCAATAAAATAAAAATACATACATACATACATACATACATACAGGGGCTGGTATACATATATAGATATATAGGTTGTATTCAAACAGAAATTACATTGCCGGTCATCATTGATAAGTTTATTGGAAAATTAATCCGCATGTATCAGTCATCGTACACATTATTTAAAGCACATGAAATATTAGTGTGTCGATCCTAATATAATACGATGAATACCATGATTATGTTGACTGGAGAGTGTTGCCTCCAAATACACTAACAGCATCTAGTCAATTTAATCCTATGTAATCAATAGGTGTCCGATATCGCATTGGTATTGACATGCATATGTGGAAGCTAGAGTTAAACGTGTTGCGTTGTATTTCAGACATGTTTCATGCTTTGATAAATGGCGTTCTGGGGATTGGTCAGTATCATATACAACATTTGCAAGGATAACGGGGAATGAAAAGATCAGTGGAGACAAAAATGCATGTAACTGTGTCATCAACCAATTCTACTACATCGACAGAAAACAAAAATAAATATACAACATAATTATCTGTTATAGAAAGCTCATATTCGATTATGTCACACACCCTGCACCATCTCAGCCCACTCCAATCCCCAATAGCGAGGAGGTGCACTGCAATTGTGCGTGAATTGTTTGATTGTATGCATTATATCGATACAATTCTCCTATACATATCGCATATTAGGCAGAGTACATAGTGCGTTCGTGTATGCGTGCCGAATCAGGTCAAATATATACAGGGCTAGTAATTAACCACTGATCCTGTGATCCGTAGGCCTTAACCGCATATGGATCAATACCTGATCACTGCTTTGGCATAGTAACTGATCCGGCTGGATCACTATATTTCAGTGGTCCAGTAGTTTTATGACCAAATGCGGATGATTTACTGCTTACATCATCAACCAGCTGGTGAAATCATTTGTGTTTTAACCGTTCAATGGTCAAGTCAACCATAATTGCCTCTACAGTAGTGTTCAGAAATGTCCATTTGTAGGCCAAGACTTTTGAAAATGTAGAACTAGTGTAGTGCAGGTTGCACTAGACGTCGGTTGTATTTTTCATATTTTTTCGCACACTGCATTCTTGATATGTATTTGATGTCTTGTTTAGTAGCTGCCAATCATGACGTACCGTGCTCTTCCGTCACGTGAGGGCGTGCTGGGTCTTTGTATTTAGTGTAGGCTATTTCTCATGTTTTCTTTGCCTAGTTTTGAGTTGTGTTTCGCCGGTCTGAGAATGGCTCTGTATAGATGGCGTATTTTGTAGTTATATTTAAGTTTAGTTTGGATTCTCTGTTGTGAATTTATACGTTATGTACTTGCTGTATATGTATTTATGTGAGCGATTTTCATGTCGGCGATTCTTGTCACAATATTGTTAGCCCGTGGCTCTGGTGTCAAAATGTCAAATTTTCCATTTAAATTAAAAGATAAATTGGTGGTCCTTTTGCAGCGGAGTTGGTGGAAGATGGTGCTGTCGTAGACAGCAACATCGTCCACCAGGGTAGTTGTAAAATGTACACCAGTTTCGTTACTATTGACATTGTAAAAGATAGAATGTTGACATCAGGGTGCTAAGGGTTAATTTATCCACTGAATGGGTCTGCCTGTCATGATTATGCGTGCGGGTTGCAGTAGATTGCATGTTAGATCTACGCTGTGGCTATTAATACTGGCGCTCGTTATTTGAGATCCATATAGTGGTCCTTTTTTAGGTGTCCTTTATGGGCAGGTGTTGCTGTACTGTTGTTTTATCGTATGTGTACATTGATATGTAGTGTGTGCGCATGTATGATTTGTGCGCGTATATTAGTCACTTTGTGTGTGTATTTTGTGTGCAATTTCTTACGGGCAGGTGTTGCTACTCTGAGGCAGCAACATCTTTCTGTCAAATTGGATTCAAAATGTATGCTAGATATGTGAATACAAGTTTCTCTGGTATTGTGTATTTGGATGTATTGCCTGGGGCTATGTTGCGTCCAGGTGACAGCATCATCTCCCAGTCAAATCGTTTCAAAATATGTCATCAGTGTGTTAATAATATATGATTGTTTTTTATTACTCAGTATGTTTGATAGTTAAGGGGAGATAATTCATTATTCATTGTTAATATTTTGCTTGTCGGTGGGGGTTACCTCCCTTGTATAGATTTCATGTATTCTGTACATTTTGCTGCATTTCTATTTATTGCTGCTACATTTTTTAAGATTGGGTATTAATTCTTGTTAATGCTAGACTTGATCAGTGTGGCATAATTTGGTCATGACTCTCTTTATCTTACCTGCACCCACCACCAACTGTCATGATTTGAAATTATTAAATGTCTGTTGGCAGATCACTTAAGGCTTATATGTTTACTTCAGCTGGATGGTGCCTCTGTGACGTCAGGTGCCGGAATGCTGCATGGTCTCTGTTGCTATAGAAGTTTGGACGTCTATAACATCATGTAAGAATATATTTCTTGATCCGTCTCAGGTGTAGTTACGATTCTGTAGTCATTTTTGTGACGTCATAATATGATGCCATTAGTATGAATTTCGTAACCACCTCTGTATTTATTGTCCCGTATCAGTTGAACTGGGTCCGGTGAAATCATGTTTATTTTTCTTTCCTTTCATTAATTTATTATACTTTTACGTTTGCGATGTAACCTGTCTTTTAAGACCACTCTTGTTGCCCCGAGTAGATGGTCTTGTTGAGAAAGGTTGATTGTAAACATTCCTAATGTCAGTTTAGTCCCAACATTTTCTTGCCTTTGGTTGTATTGCATTTCCCATTACAATTTCAAGTAAGGTCATGTATTCATTGGGTTTTGGATTTTGTCATTGGCCATCCGTGGGTGCCCTTATATGGACTTAATGCCATTATATGGGATCATGGGGTTTCGGGTTAATATTTAGTTTTCATTATTAGCGTCTCCATATGCATGTTGTTCTGGCATGCTTGGCCTTTTATAGGATTCAATCCTTGATGCATTCACGATTTTACTTGCACATTCTCATGCGCATACTTTCGCGTTTACACTTGTGCTTTTGCATTCTTACACATATATCTGCACTCGTGCTTTCGCGTAAGCTGCAGCCGCGATCTCTCTATATGTATTGTGTACTTGAATATATATGTATATGAATGTATTTTGCTCTATTTATTTTTACACAGTCTAACGTCATGTTACATTGATGTGTTGGAATAAATTGACATAAAACTTCATGGCATCTTCCGTCTCCTTTCGTTCCGGGTTCACTATAGTAGAATGATGAAGACGAGATGTGGTACCAGTAACGAGATGATGTGGGATCCTATGGAGCAAGCTTCACCAAGGTGCTGTCATTGCTGACTCTGAATAAATATATCAGGTGTGTGTCATGGAACAGTTTAGGGTAATTAAGACACAGCGTAAGAGCGTCTTATCGCGTCATATTAACACTCTTAAAAGACTGTTGGTAGAAGGAGATATACCTTGGATTGTTGAAAGGTTAAGTTCCATGCGTGATGTATTTGACAGCATTGAGGAAGCCCATTATAATTACATTGATAATATTATAGGTGATGATAAGATCCCGGCTGATGAATTGAAAAGTTCTGAAAAATGGTTTGATGAAATTACTAAAATTTACACAAATCAAATTTCTGATGCTCATGCATGGTTAGACCAGCATGGCGTAGATACAGCTACACATGTTACATCAGAAATTAGTACTCATGTTTCAACATCAGATTCTAATTTTAGTACCAATTCTGAGTCCTTGTCGAAACAATTAATTTCTGTCCTTAATTTGCCAAAAAGTGAAATCCCCTCATTCAGTGGTAATCCCCTCGAATACCTGAATGTATAAATGGTATATTTTATATTAAAGTTTAGAGGGATTCTAAATTGATGATTGTAATCCCTGGTGGTGGACAAATTAGTTTGACCATATAAGATTGATGTCTGGTTAAGATTGGTTGATGCAATCAATCTAGTTTTGTCATTTCCAGGATTAGGATTTAGATCAAGTAAATTAGGTGAATATTTCACCCACGCAGACCGACGTCATAATCGTCATAATCATAATCCGTGCGAGAAGCTGAACCGAATCCTTAACCCTTTGTATGGTTAGAACTGGATCCGTCCCTTTAGTATGAGATATAGATACCGTGACGGTAAGACGCTGTTGGATTGAGTTCAAGAGGGATCTTAAGATGATTTCTGGATACTCAATATGACAAGGTCTTACAAGATGGTTAATTAAGATGGATATTTACGTGATTCGAAGAAACAAGTCAGATAGCCGAAATGGTGTATACAGATCACGATATATGATTCAGCACAACGCAGAAATCCCATGATGTATGAGTATTTCTGGTAATTACCTAGGATATACATGACAGGTCAGAGATCACCTAGGCATACGTCATGACATCCCATAACCATTAGTTATCGTGTTCAAATATAACGTGCTAGTGATATAGTAATCCTGTTAGGTTAACACTTGGATGGTTAACGCTCTTGTCACAATAAAGTCAGTGAGTAATGGGCAGAAGATATGCAAGGAATGGGTGCTTGACGAGGCATGTCAAAGCAGGATTTGTATACATGTTCTGTCAAGAGGCATAACTTGCATATCGGATCTGACCGGTTGAATCCGACCGTCTTTTGAGCGTGGGCTGAGGAGTGTTAACCAATCAAAGTAGTTAGATTTTGGAAATCACCAGGGAAGCCCTCTGAAACGTCATTAGGTCTACTTCACACACGAATCCAATTTTAAGTGTATATAAGGACGTGTGTGAGAGACAAATCGTCAATCTTCCGATTGCGCTGTTTCAGAGCAGTTACACCTTGCTGTTAGCAGTTTAACATCAGCAATTGATATTCATTTTGACTAAGTTAGAATTCTGGTTATAAAAGTTAAAATTAGATAGTCAAATTATTCTAAGTTCGTTTGAAATTTATATAGCATTCAATGCGGCTTTGATATTGTTACATTTAATACAGTTTACTACTATTTATATTAACTTTGCAAGAAGCGTTTAAGTTGTTTATTAAAAAAGATATTCCAGAGAAAGGAAGACCACATTCCGACATCATCGACAGGTATTGACTCCAAATTCACAAGTAAGAATAGAACTACACACAAACGAAATTTTTCAACGTGTAAATATTTCGTGTCTGTGCATCTGTTGCTTGTTCGTGAGCGACTGTCTCCATGTTCCACTCTGCACACCGCACTTTGGGGAACACCGGAGATGGCTGTGTTGTATGTGTCATGGTGGTGACTACTTTGGGTTCACCCTCAAGCCCAATTCTGCTCAAGGCGTCGACATTTCCATGCAGTTTGCCGGGTCTATGAACCACATTGAAGTTAAAAGCCTGCAGGGATTCTTGCCACCTCGCTACCTGGCCCTGCAGATCTGTATGTTTCTGAGCCATCGTAGTGAGGCATGATCCATACGGAGATTAAATGGGCGACCATACAAGATATGTTTGTAGTACTTGAAAAAGTAGACCGCGGCCAGTAATTCTCGCTTAGTGGTCATGTAACGTTTCTCAGTCTTATTCAGAGTATGCGAACCATAACCCTATACCTGCTCCATTCCATCCTCTGTGACCTGAGATAGAACTGTGCAAATAGCGTAAGCTGATGCACGAGTGGCCAGGATGAAATCGAGGTTAGGGTTAGGATGAGCGCGGATTGGAGTGGTCGTCAAGAGTTCCTTCAACACCATGAAGGAACCTTCACACTCACTCGTCCACTCGAATGGTCAATCTTTTTCAGTGATGTTGAAGAGGGGTGATGCAATCTCACTGAAATGACGGATGTATCGGCGATATTACTGAGAGAGACCAAGGAAGCTCCAAGTTTTCGTGACAGACTCAGGGGTCTGCCACTCCAGTACAGCTTTTGTTTTTGCAGGTTGGGTTGCCACTCAATCACCGGATATGACGTGTCCTATGAACTCACTGCTCTGTCTGAAGAGATGACATTTCTTGGGTTTATGCTTTAAGTTAGCCATGGTGTCTAAATTGGATAACGTCTGCTCAAACGAGGAACCAAAGACGATTACGTCGTCAATGTAACACAGACAGATCTCCCATTGCAGGGTAGTTAATACCTGCTCAATGAGATGCTCGAAAGTTCCAGTAGTGCTGCACAAGCCGTAGGGCATCTTGCGGAACTGGAAAAGACCGTCTCTACAAACGAATGTGGTCATCACCATGTCAGCCTCATCCATGGCTACCTGCCATTACCCACTCGCTAAATCAATGGTGCAAAACCACTTGGCTCCAGACAAGGAATCTAGGGCCTGATCTATCCGAGGTAACGTATAGGCGTCTTTGATGCTAAGATCCTTAAGGTGGCAAGAGTCTATACAAAACCGCACAGATCCATCATTTTTGCCTGATAGTACTCTGGGACTGGCCCAAGGGATGCTGATGGCTCAATTATTCTGGTCCGCAACATGTCCTCTACCTGTTGGTGTGCCTCCGCTTCCTTATGAATGGGGAGATATCGAACGGGCTGACGGATGGGTCGGCCCACTGTGAATTGCATACCACCAAAGGACACTCGGTGTTAAGTGCCTTGGCAGGGAGACATGGTGCTTGCAGAAACGTTGTTTCAGTGGAGGTGCTACAACCTATGACTGCCGTTTTACATAGGAAAGTAGGTTGAGCAGAGGCAGAAAGTACGGGGTCACTCTTCTCACAACGGGGGGGGGGGGGGGGTGACAGTTCTGCGGATGCGGTGTACGTCGTGGGTACCGTCATAGAAGATGCTGGGTGCATGTGGGTGCACAGTGTAGTAGGAGTGTGTAGACGAGTAGAAATGGCCACCTCACGTTGTGGTTCAGGGGCCACAGTTCATCCAGGTTGTAGATATGTGCACCGAAGCGCCTCTGTAATCGGTGCCCTTGCTAGGTTGACGGATTCTGAGGCTGCGGGATACATCAGTCAGCAGTGGGCATCGCTCCTTCCAATGGTCCAGCTGACCACTTCCAAAGCACGTGTTTGGTGGTGGTGCTGAAGCTACAGTGGGTTGCGGTCTAGTGGTGGACTGTGTTGTCACGAGATTTGTGAGTGCGGAGATTTGTTTAGTAATCTCTTCTAATCTTTCGTGCATGTTTTGCCTATTGCTGTTATTGTGCTGGTTCATGTGTCCTTGAGCATTGTTGTGGCACCCGTGATGGGATTGACCACGCCCTCTTCCTCTAGACACGTGATTTTGACCAATTTGTTCCTGCTCTACGTGTTGTTCGTTTGCTGATGCGGTGGTGGTGGTGGTTAATTCGGTGTTAGTGGTGACACTTACATCATTTACCTCATTGATTGGGTGTAGTTGGCGGATGATTATTTTTCACCCGTTCTAAGAAATTTTCAATCCGAACCACGGTAGCCATAAGTTGTTGAAGACTGCTGTGTTCCGTGAGAAATGTTTTTTCTTTTAGCATGGGTTCTCCGCTCAATGCATCAATGAAGGTGTCAAGATGTAAATGAGTTACGCCCTCGAGATTTGTGCTGGGGTATGCGTGGGTAACTAACCGACGGATGCGGCTTGCTAACTCCGGTAATGTTTCCTCTGAGCATCGAGATAGATTTTTGACTTGTTTCCCCATGGGCTGTGTCGCCGAATCTTTCCGACAATACGTTCTCCAGTTTGGTGTAGGATGGGGTGTAGTCTATGACTAAGTCTGCCAGAACTAACAAAGCTTTTCCGGACAACTTTGCGGTCAAATACTCTCCCATCTGACGATTACTCCACGGGTTTGTCCTACTTATTATTTCAAATTGTACTTTATAATTAGCCCAATCAGTCTCCCCGCTATATTCGGGGGGGGGGGGGTGGGGTGGGGGTGGGGGGGGAATGATCCGGCCATGACCTTGTGGAGAAGTGATAGGATCGAAACCTGGTGGTGGTGCTAGCGAAACTGATGAGAATGTGGATGCTGGTCGGCGTGTAGGTGGTGGTGTTTCCCGTTGATGTCCGTATCGATGCTAACACGTCCGTGAATGTGATTCTCGTTGATGATGTGTTGCATGGTACGTTGGTTCTGCCGAATACCGCACTGATGCGGGCCCATAGACAGGTGTAGGTCTATAGACTGGTAGAGGCGCACTGTGTAGACGGCGCGTACATTCCTGATGCTGAGACGGATGTTCGTCTTACGGAGGTGGTGCAGTTGACTGACATGGAAGGTGAGTGCGGTGTGGATGTCTTCTGATATATTGCTGAAATGATGTAGCCATTTCCTATGGTTCGCAACGCGGTCCTGTTGGATAATAAGGTAAGGACACGTGAAGGGGTGGAGATGCGGGATAGGGTACATGAGCATCCGGCCACTGGTCACCTATTGATGATGTAGCCGAACATAATGGTCCTGAAGGTTGTGGTTAACCCCGTGGGGGTATTTGTCGCAGTCGTATAAGCTAATATACCCCTAACATACACAAAGAAAATATTGTTGTTGCGAGAGGAAAGTGCCTCGCGCGTGCCTCTGCCACAGGAAAATGCCTTCAACGCTGAAGCGAGGAAAAAAGCGGGCAAAAAGTGTCACTCTTTTGTTCAACAGAAAATGCTAAGTGCTGAAAATCCTAGTGAAGCTACTGTTAAGGTGCTGCACACTGCTTTACGTGAAGACGGAAAGAACCAGTTCCGAAGAATTCCCAGGTTATCGCTTTATGTAGTTTCCAAAGCTACTGTAATGGTAGATGCCGCTTTATTTCTGCGGGCTTTCTGCTTTAGTCTAACCCACCAATTAGTTGTTAGAAACGCAAACTAGCTTTTGGCCGCAAGTGGCAGGGATTCCTACCTATCCTTAGATACGGTTGTCCAATGGGCACAGACGCTCAGTTACCCGTAGGTCACTTAGGAATAGCATCTACCTCCAAGGACAGAAGGCGTACATGTTATAACACAAGGCATCCAAATTCGATGAAAATCCAGCTGCCTTGCTCCGCAACCACATAAAACATCATCTGGACAATGGCCACGTTTCACACAAGCAAGTTTGATTACTAGCATGTCTTTATGGTGGGGGTGGAGAGAGGGATATCCTTCGCGAGCATCTTTCCCGTGATGGCATGACGAGCTCCAATGCTTCATCCAGATACTTCAACGAATTGGATGGCGATCTGCATCTCGTTAGTTACCACGTGCTACAGATCTAATAGTTGACCTGTCGTTAGGGTTAAGTTCCAATATGCCCAAATATGCACTGTGGGCCAGTAAATAAAATAACTAATTCACATTTATGACTATATGTTTTCGCAGTGCTTCCATCATTGGCATGGTTATCTAGCTAACACGTATCCGAAGATACGGGGGTGGGGGTGGGTGAGGGGGGGTATGTAAATCAGCACTTTAACATCACCGCTCGGAAACCTCCGATAGTTTCCAAGGATCGGATCCGATCAATGTGCTGATTAGAAAGCTATACAGCTGGTGGATCGTAGAAAGAGACAATAATGAGGACTTATAGGTAATTGGCCAATTTTACACACCCCTGCCGGGGTGCGGGGCTACAACCGGAAAAGAGGCATACACTATATGTCTCTAAATGAAGACACTGTCCCTAACCAAATTAACCTATCCTATCGAGCTGAATAGTAAGGTTAGTTGGTAACATGCCGGCCTCAAATAATTAGAGCACGGTCAGTGACCTCAGTGTAAACTTGATGATGGCAGGAATAAGTGGATATAAATGTTGCTGTATAGTATTTCCTAGCGTACTGCAGTCCAAAGTGTTCTACAATTGAACTAAACTTAATAATTGGATGGCTATCTACCATATACAACTAACCAATGCAAAAAGTAGATTGTAATTAAACTATGTAACTAAGTATCGTAGACTGATAAACTTAGACGGTGCGGCTAGTTGAAAGCATGACAGTAAACAAGGATAATATTCACGGTAATAAAGAAATTATAATTTGCAGTCTTAAGACCAGAAAGGTACATTTAGTCATCAGCACCAAATACGGAAATAATGATAATTACATGTACAATAGCATAGTCACTTGAGTACCTAATACTCATCAGTATGGAACAGGCTACTATGTCATTGAAATTGAGGCGCTAACATATTTAAAGCACGAGTCGACACGTTCTCTGAAGCTGGAGATATTTCTGCAGGCGATTTCCGCAGCCTATTTCCGCACGCTGGTTTCTGCAAGCGGACTCCTCCAGACAGGGTGGACACGGTATACACGCAGGACAGTGAAACAAAGCAGAGAGGAAATGTCTATTAGATAGTCTTAGTAACTAGTATACAATGTATACGGAAGTGAGAAAGTTATCCGTCCGGCGATGGAAGTAATGAAGTTGAGGTATGCCCATTAACAGAGAGGGCTATATATATAATATTAGGCAGTTACATAAATTGGCACACAGTGCGGAATACGTCGCATAGTGCTTGCGGCGCACTTAGCAAAGTTCCAAAAGACTGTGGTCAAAAAGTAAATTACATCACCCACGACATGCAGTGCGGAGATTGAAGTCCACTGTTCAGCATGGTTTAACAACCAGAACGGAATAATTAAAGGTACACTATTGGCATGCACTTGCTTCCAATTCCATGACGTGTTATCAGAGAAGCTCTGATGCGCGCGCATGCGCACCACACGTTTTATCGGACTTAGCCAATTTTAATGAAAACCTCTCTCATAGGGCTTATGTACGCGTACTATCCTCCCAAGGGGGGCGTGCCTGGAACGAATCCAGAGTGGCCGTTCCGTACCAAGCTTCGCTGGGACGGTCAGTACCCGTCCGGTCAGTCCGCACTACACCTGCTTGAATTACACATGTGAATGTGCAAATAACAGTGGTTTTAATTGCGGAAATAACATACATTTGGTGAGGTCAGATCTGGGTGTTAGTACGTGTTAGTATTAACCCTGATCACTAACGCCATTCCAGGTGTTTACACTTGGCATTGTGTTAGCGATAGTGTTAACACTAACATCAGTCATGTTAACAATAACACTGGTAGTGTCAGGTGTGTAGGAACGAACTTTGACCGGCGAGTGGGGTTGGGTGGTGGGTTTGGGCGTGAGGGATGGGTGGGGGTATGGGTGGGGTTAGGGTGGGTGGTGGGGGTGTTGGGGTGGGGGGGGGGGCAGGGTTGGAGATGGGGGTGGGGATGGGGGGGGGGGCTCCTCACCCCTCAGTTACACAGCATACAACATTGACACCCGCCAACAACAGCTCACTAGGCAACGACAGGTATTGCACACATGCCTAGCAACATCTTAATCTTTGTGATTTTTTCAGTTTTGACTTATTTACCCAACTGTTCGGGGAAGCAACGCAACCATTTTATGGCACAGCGTGCCTTGGCTCGAATACACCTAGGTTTTAGTGGCCAATAAAACCAAACTACCTACCTTTTTGTTATTTTGTTTTAAGTGTTAACTGTCGGTGATGAAACACTAAATTACGTTGCATCTAAATGAAGCCTGATGAAATTCTGCTTTGAATTGCCGTTTATTAGAAGCAAACACTAGCACTAAGACTTGACCTCGACTCAGTAGTAACATCGATAACTTAGTCCTAACACCAAACACTGGTGTATCCTAACGTATTCAGATGACTGCCGTCAGGGCAGTCTGGATTTGAAAATCTACTGCCCTGGAAAATGTTCAACTGCCCTGACTCAGTTGTGCTTCAATGATCATTGGTTGGATGTAAGTCTTTCATGGACAAAATAGGTTAAAGAAATGTCCTCATGTTGAATGATTATTAATAGAATACAGGAACGATGTTATTGAAAATTTACAACTGGATTGTAGGCTCTGTAAGCGGGCTAGTCAATTTAATATTAAATTTTAAAAATATGTTTTGGTCTCCAATGCAATGCTTCATAATAGTCAGCATCACATTCTAGCTGTGGGCTGTTACCGACTAGAAACTGCAAATGCCATTTCAAACATGAAAACTGATTCGATCACGGAATACACTCAGCTGAAAAGTTTACAAATACTTATCACAGCTAATTTGCGATAATCATTAGTGTACAATAACAGTATTACATAAGCATTTTCAAACTTTTTCTATTGAGTGCATTCTGTGATCGGAACAGTTTTCATGTTTAAGACGGCATTTGTAATTTCTAGTCGACAACATGCTGTTCAACAGCATGGTCATGGTACATAGGATCATCGACCGCTTAGATATTAGGAATGCAGCACAACCCTGCACATTAAAATGTAGACATATCAAGAAGTTATTGGTTCGGTTGGTGTCTATCGAGTCCCTGTGTACAGGTCCTAATCACATCATAGCTAGGCTGGTTTTACTTCAGTCTATTATTGGTAACTTTCCCATTATTTACGATGAGACACACTTATCCTCCTGGGGCCGTATTCATGAAGGCGTAAACTATACATAAGTCTGAACATGGACGTAAGTTCGTATTCACGAAAAGGTGCGCAACACACGTGGGTGCCTCAATACGGTCATAACTTACACCATATAAGACTCACGCCTAAGTGAGGTGAAATTCTCATTCAAAGTCCCGTTTACAGTAGCGAGCATTTGCGAGATTCTGCAAGATTTACGAAAACATTGACAATCTGACATGCATATTAGAACCTTTAAGCCACAATCTCGTGCACACTCTTCACAGAAAGAGACTGTAATATGTATCCTGACTTCTCATTATCGAGACTGTATCTAATCTAGGAAAAGGTGTACATGTAGAAATTGTTGCTGCATTTAACTTGAACTGCACTTGAACATGTAGATAAAACAGTCGTTAGATGCAAACAAATCTACTTTCATAACTTACAATATAACATTACATTTGTACTTGGTAGTTACCAGTAGGGTTGTGCGGTTTGGCTTACAGCCATATCGGTTTCGATATGACTTTTCATATCGGTTTTAACCGAATATCGGTTTTATGGACATGAAACAAAAAATGTAAATGATAAAAAATAGCACGAAAACAGAACGTATTTTCACGCCCTGATACATTCGTAATGTGTTACGCCTTTAAAGCTTAACATACCTTATAATATCCATCATCGCGGGAGTGAAATTATTAATTAGACTGCCTATGACCACCAATAAATATTAAGCACAGTTAAATAAATATCGTTTATTTTGTCAAAATTAATCATAAATCAGCAAAACAGGTTGCGAAAAGGTGTAAATCACGTAATTAATTATGATGTAATTATCTCCCTTTCTTCTTTCATTTCCAATTCGGCCCGAGGACGAAATCATGCGTTGAAGAAAATATTAACTGTAATATTGCGAACGCGAATTTCATCAGTTAATATGATATTGTGTATAGAAGATAATGTTTTTAAAACGGTTTGAGTAATAATTTTATTTGAAATTAAATCCTAATCAGCAAAATGTATTCAGCACTATATTTATTACCGGGATTTTTATGCATTCGGACGATCTAGTTTTGGGACGCCTTTGCATTATGCTAATTAGCCAGTGACGTAAATAAAATGGATGCCATTGTTTAGAAATGCTTTCCCTGATACAAATTTCAATGACAAATCCCCTCGTTAGTATTGTGTTTTATATTGCAAATTTATCTGAGACTACCAGAGAAAAGACGAGTGGATATTTGTTTAATTAATTCGCTGCTTGATTTCTCTCGGCGTACAGCGAGTTACACGGAGTTACACAATATGCGCAATTGGGGTCACGTTCAATTATTAGTTGCCCCGAATGTAGCTTAATGGAAAGTATGGCCATTATTATACATTACGCTTTTCATGCTCGTTATTAACTTTTATTTTTAACAATCTTGATACGAAAAACCGAAAATATGTTCATATTCGGTTTTTCGATATTTATTTTTTATAATCGGTTATGAAACCGTCAGTGCAGCATATCGGTTTTATATTTGATATCGGTATATCGCGCAGCCCTAGTTACCAGGCACGGTGCTCCTATGGCAGGAGGAATTTACAGAGCAAGAAGAAGACATGTTATTGTCAAGTGTCTATATTTATCTCTAATAATTTCCTCTTATGTATATATACATATATATCACCTTAATGTTTGACATTTATCGTTTTGATATTGAAATTAAAATTTTGAATAATTGAGATATGAACAGATGTTGATTCTGTGTGAATTTGTTGGAAGATGTTGTTGATGTAATTGGCAACACCTATTAAAATTACAGATTTGCCCTTTTAATTGTCTGAGTTGGGTCAGGAAAATTAAAATTATTGTATTTATTGAATGTCTATTTGTGAATAGAGAGTGACCTATTAAAAGTGTGCTTCTGGAATGATGGCTTGCATGTGTGTCATTTCAGTGATGGCCTTCTCTTGGTGTGTAAGTTAGCATTTTGATAAAAACTGTGGAGATCAATTTTTGGCTCGTATGACCATTTGGGGGTCGAATGTGTACATTTGTTTCTATGATTCTTATAAATTAATATTTTGGTGTTGATATGTATTCCGCTTTCCTAGCTTGCATTTTAAGCAAATTGTATTAGGAATGTGTTTGTGCAATTGCGATCTTCCTTTGATGCTCAGATTTCTTTCGTAAAATACAGTTATGTAAAGATTTTTTATTTATTTCTTATTTTTTTTATGTCTGAGTGTCCGTTTGGGGGTTGGGATGGAATGGTTTTTGAGGATTTACCTCTGTAATGACGGGCTCGATTGTTGAGCCAGTCATTCCAGTGGTGAATTGCCAGGGGCTCTCTTGTCTTGGTCCGCAAATGGACATTCCTTATGGCCGCTGCGGTGATCATTTTGAATGGCTCGATCATGATTAGGTTAATGTATATTTATTGGATCCAATATTTTGATATGGTCATAACTGAAGGTTTATTTTTAGTGCCTTTAATCAATTGTTATTGGTGTGAAATCGGATAATATCTATTAGTGCGTTGACTGTGATCATGGACCAGGAATGTAGCTCGGAGTGTTTATCACTTGGGCTGGGCTGGGGAGGGCTTTTACATTGGCTGGGATGGAATGTTTGTAGACTGGGAGAAATTTATGTTGGTGTGTTCCCTATACTGCCAGTGGAGGCTGTATCGAGAAACAAGGTCTTTTTTTTTGGTCTTGGTTTTGATCTTTTCATAAGAGGTTTGAGATTTTCTTGACTGGATTTGTAGGCCATAGTTTACAATGTTTTAGATTTTGAAGCTTTATGAACGTTTTACAACTCAGCTCTTTAACCTTTAGGCTTGCTGAAGTTTGCTTTTCCACATTCAAATTTATTTATTTATTTATTTTTATTATTAATTTTTTTGGAAAGGCGTAAAGGCTTTAAGGTTAGGTGTGTTTTAATCCTTGCCACTCTGTTGTAAACATTCTGTATTTTCTTGTGAATAGCAAAGTAGCTGGTGTGTTTTTTTCAGCAATTTTGTTGGATGATGTTGCTGTCTGTGACAGTAGCATCTTCAACCTGGTTTGATGAAGAATGAACACCGGTTTATCTTGACTTATTTTGAACATTTAGTTTTGATATCAGGGTTGTATGGGTTATGAGCATATTTCAATATAAGTTGATGGAATGTGCTTGTTTGGTTCATACAATGTCGGACTTGATTTAAATTGTATTTTATATAGCGCTTGTCAGATATGCGGAGCTCCTTAGATCGAATTAGTAGTTTTGTATTTTTTCTATTGTTTTATTTTGTTGTTGTCTGTTTTATATATATATATATATATATATATATATATATATATATATATATATATATATATATATATATATATATATATATATATATATATATATATAATTAACTTCCTTTTTGGGTGATTTAACATGTCTCTAAAAATGGCGTCTTTCAATGCAAGAGGTTTAAGAGATCGTGTTAAGTGGAGAAAGTTTTTTTTGTTTTGTAAAAATCAATATTTAGAAGAAACGCACAGTGTTGCAGTAGATGAAAGATTGTGGACCGCTGAGTGGGAAATATGGTACTTTTTAGTCATGTTTGAGATTTGAGTAGAGGAGTGACTTTTTTCTTTTCAAATAATACAATTAAAATTTTAAACAGTCATTCTGATGGTGATGGTCGTTTAATTTTAATTAATGCTGAATTTCAGAATAAAAAATGTGTGATTGTAAATCTTTATGCTCAAAATCTTAGGACTGAACGTGAAGAATTCTTTAAGAAATGTGTTGATCTTTTACAAACCTTTCACACTTGTACAATTCTATTAACAGGTGATTTTAACACAGTCTTATGCCCTATTAAAGATACATTAAATTCCACACATTCTATGGTGTCTATTAGTTTACATGAATTAATAGTTAAATATGATTTAGTTGATATTTGGAGAGTTCGAAATGCAAATGCAAAGAAATTCACATGGAAGCAGTGCAATCAAGCTTGTACAGAGGCAGATTCAAAATTCTATTTATCACCCTGAGATATCTTTAGGGATTCAGTCGGATCATAAAATGGTTACAGTGCAGCTGAATTTTTTCCAAAATTCTGTACCAAATTTTAATTTTTGGAAATTTAATAGTAAACTTTTGAGTTATGTATCATATACTGATAAAATTATAGATTTTTTTTAATGAAGTGCCGGATATGAATGATTTATCAAACAATAGAATGAAATGGGATTGGATCAAGTTTTCAATACAAAATATATCTGTAGATTTTAGTAAAGCTATGTCTAAAAAAATGAAAGGAAAAGAAAAGAAGTTAATTAAAGAAATTTATATACTTGAAAGTTATTTAATTGATAATCATGATGCGCAGTCAGAAAATGTGTTATCTTTGGCCAATAAAGAGAATCTATTTATGATAAAAAGCTGAAGGTGTCATTATCCGATCATGGGTTAATTGGACAGAATCTGGGGAAAGAATCTCGAAATATTTTTATAATTTAGAAAGACAAAAACAATCTAAGAATGTTATAAGTAAAATTTATGATCCCGGAAATCATTTAATAACAAATGAAAAGTTAACTTTGTCTGGACAAATTGTATTCTCCTTTGCTACAAAGTCAATCAAAATTTAATGTAAATGATTTTTATAAAGTTGTTAACATGATCTCTTTACCTACATTGAATAATGTTAATTTAGCCAAGCTTAATGCCCTTTTGAACCCGCTGAATTCCATGCAGCATTATCAAGCATGCAGAATAATAAACCTCCAGGTAGTGATGGCCTGACAGCAGAATTTTATAAAAAATTTTGGGATGATATTAATGACTTTTACTTCTTGGCTTTATATGAGTCTTTGGAAGAGGGGATGTTATCTGAATCTCAGAAGAGAGGTGTTATTATTTTGATTCCCAAAAAAAGACAAAGACCCTAAATTTGGTAAGCATTATCGACCCATCACACAATACAATTTTGCAAAGGTTATTGCGAAAAGAATTAAAGATGTTCTGGTCGATATTATACATCCTTCACAGACTGGTTTTTATTCAAAATAGGTATATTGGTGAGAATATTAGACTAATTTTGGAACTTGATTTTATTAATGGTTATGTTTCCATGTTTGATTTTGAAAAAGCTTTTGATTTTATAGAACACAATTTTATGTATGAATGTTTAAAGGGTTTCAATTTTGATGAGGCATTTATTAGCAATTTAGAGCTTTTTATACAAACAATAAAAGTTGTGTTCTAAATAATAAAGTTTCTTCGAATTGGTTTGAAAATAAGAGGGGTGTTAGGCAAGGCTGCCCTTTATCACCTTATATATTTATTATATGTGCTGAGGTTCTGAATCATACTTATAGACAAAGACTTAATATTAAGTTTTTAAAAATTAATAATCTCAGCATTTATGGTAGTTATTATGCAGATGATGGATAAAGTTTCTCTTATGCATTAGATTTTTATTATGAACAGTCGACTATTTCTGGTCTAAAGCTGAATATAGATAAATGTGCTATTATTCCTTTCGGGAATGTGGATGTTCATAATTTGTCATATGGCTTAAAATTAGCCAAAACGTATACATATTTGGGTATACTGTTAAATGACAATAATTTTCAGGATGTCAATGAAAAGATTAAGATCAGGCTTGATATATGGAGCCAAAGGGGCTTACTATTTTTGGACGTTCCCTTTTAGTCAAGGCTGAAGGAATATCGCAGCTTGTTTATATTTTAAGTATGTTAGCTACATCTAAAGCTGTAATTAAAATAATTGAAACATTATTTTATAGGTTTATTGGGAATCGAAAAAGTTAAAAAATTAAAAGAATTCAGCTTAATTCCCCAATTAAAAATGGGGGCATAAATTCAATGAATTTAGAATGTATGAATGTTTCATTAAAATTAACATGGCTTGCACGATATTTCTCTCCTTTAGCAAGCCCTTGGAAAATCATACCTTGTATGATTTTTAAGAATGTTGGCGGTTTAGCCTTCTTGCTACATTGCCAATTTTCAATTCAAAAATTGGCAGTTTTAATACCTTCGTTTTATGAAGAAATCTTAAATATTTGGACTGAACTAAATCCTTCAAGTTCTTTTCAAATGGACATTTTTAACAGATAATTTGGAATAATAAAGACAATTTTAATTAATGGTGAACCAGTGTTTATGGATGATCTTTTTAATGCTGGATTGATATACATTATCGATCTCTTTGAGGGCAATTGCTCTTTTTTACCATATCTAAAGATAAATAGAAAAATATATGATAAAACTAATTTTTCTTATAGAATATATGAAAGTTTAAAAAGAGCTTGTTATATGGCAGTTGGATGTAATTTATTTAATACAATTTTAGCTAGACCTCAGTTAAATTTGTTTCAAGCACCTTTTATAAAGGAATTAATTTACATGATGGTATCTGGCGAAGTAAAATATTTTATAATGAGATAATGGTTACAAATTTAAGAACATTTTTCATTATTTGGTCATGTTTTCATAAACTACCTCTAGAATATAAAATTAAGCAGTTTCATTTTAAATTATTACATCATATTTTGCCCTGTAATAAGTTTTTATATAAATTAAATATCGCTACAGATCCTTTTTGTAGTAAGTGTCCAACTACAATAGATGATATTGTTCATTATGTGTTTGGTTGTCAAGATGTATACCAATTTTGGCATCTGTTATTGAGTAAACTTAAACAGACTTAGACTACCTTTAATGTCAATTATAATTAAATCGAGGAAACTGTTATTTTTGGATATTATCCAATTTCCAAGTCTTCACATATTAATTATTTATTATTGTTGTCAAAATTTTATATTTATAAGTGCCATATTATGGATGATAATATTAATTTGATTAATTTTTCAAATGAATTAAAATTTCAGCTTAACGTGAAATTTTCTGATGAATGCTATGGATTTTAGATAAACTTATTCCTTTATTATAAATTATTATAAGGTGATATTAATACTGTTATATTTTATATATTTTAGTATTTTTTTTAATGTGTTATTGATAGGTTGAATCACTCAGAAAGGAACCTTGGGGCTGGGGTGGGGGTGGGGTGGGGGTGGGGGTGGGGGTGGGGGTGGGGTGTTGATTGATAAGGAAGTATATTTAACTTAGTTGGAGGAATGGAGTACTGATTAAAATGTAAATATGTTTCATGTTTAAATAAAGAAGTGCGCTTGTTTGGAAACCTGGGGTTTCACCTCTGGTCCAGCTCGTGTGTGCTTGAAAGTCCTTAGATGCTGGTCTTTTGAGTTTAATTTTTGGACTTGATTTAAATGCATTAAATTTGCATTTTTTATTCTTATAGTGAGCCTTTAATCCTTGTGCTCTGCAAATTTACATTTATTAAGTGAAAATTTGAATTTCAATAATAAGTTTGGTGTTTATTTTTTGGGCAGCTTTGGTGGATTATGTCTATGATGAATTTGTTGAAAAATGAACACCAACTCATCCTTTAATCTAATTTGAAAATTTTGGTATTGGTGTGATAGGGGTTAAGAAGTATACAGCAGCACTTGAGGACTGCATGGGAAATGCTGATGGGGGTGATCCTTGCCGGAGCAAGGCGCAGGTCTCTGTTTGTTTACTTTTCACTGAAATATGCCTTGATACATCTTTCTTTTCTCAATGGCTCAAACTTCTGCTTTGCCTGTGGCTGGCTTAACAGTGGTTTTGCCAGTGTGGTTCGACTCCGCATCCTACCAAAAAAAAAATAAAAAAGGAAGAAAAAAAAAATTTCCTCTGCGAATTCTACACGTTTTGGACTACTGTGCAACTAACACTAACACAGAGCTTTCAAAAAGTGCAGAAAGATGTGTATCTAATAAACTAATGACAATATTCAAGCTACATCACCTGTTTTCGTACTTTGCTATTGCGTGTTGCTGAGGCTTGCCCTTTGTTATGAAGCGAACTCGATCTTCCCAAATGGACTCAAAGTTAATCGATCATGGAAGAATAATGTTTGCTATGGTGTTTGAACATGTGAGCATTCAATAATATCTTCATTTCGCAGAAAGCATATTGATTGCTTCTCATTTAGACTAATCAGGCTGTATGAATTTAAGAAGGTACTTTGACCCGGGTGTGTGCTGAAACATTGGCGGGACGAAAAACCTGGGTGGACGCGATGGGGATACACTATGGGGGAGGCAAAACCTGGGTGGGCTATTCCCCTTGCCCCCACCCCGCATCACCACCCTTACCCTAGGTCATGGAAGTCATAAAAATCACAAAAACATTACAGTGAAAAATTATGCTATAACAATTTAATTTCTATGACAAAGATAAAATGCACGAGATGCTGTCTGAGCACATCTAGATTTCAAAGGTTTCTCATTTACAGACATCATCTAGGTCACTCTGTGCAATTCCATGACTTTGACTTTTACATGCCTTTCCATGGGCTATAAAAGCATAATATATGCATAAGTCCTGGTTATGTCAATTAGACATTATGAGCATATGCGCAACCCTTTAATACTTAAATTACTTCAAGAAAATTTCATTTTTTGAAAATTTACCACTGGAATGACTGGCTCGGTTATTGAGCCAGTCACTCTAGTGGCAAGTATTCAAAAGTAGTTTTCCCTTGCTCTGCATGTGGATATTTCACAAGACCACTGTAGATAGTAGCCGCCAAATTTTGGGGTATTAAATGGTTAATAATTTCATACCAGAGAAAATGACTTATGAGACAGACATTTTAATTAACAGTGAGGTTCCTAAACAGGCTGTCTTACTTCTAGTAAAATTTAGATGTAGCAGGTTCAAAAATATGATGTAGGCATACACATTTGTTCCACAACAGTTCTAATTCAGTCCCTAGCTAAATCTGGCAATGGCTCACCTACTTGGAATGAAGTCAGTTGAATGCAATTCAAAATGGCAGCCAAATAATGAGTGAAATTGAAATATAATTAGGTGCTCCCGACTCTCGTGTGTATCATGTGGAATATCTTTTATTTAGGTGTTGATAATTTGCAATGTGGTGCTTCAATTGTTCAACAATAAAGGCATGCCAAACAGTTTTCTAATTTGTAAGATTGTTTCAAGAGATTTATGATGAATTAATGGCAGCTGAAAAACATAAGATCCATATAAATGCATGATTTTATATGGAATAATTATCCTTACTGACATGACTGGTATTATCTAGCTAAATTTGTCATTGCCTCATCACTGTTTCTCAATTTTAAAGTAATTAGTATATCGTCCAGTAATGTGTTCTCGCAGGTCATGTGATTCGAGGATACATACATTTGACCTTCTCACCCATGCGTCGTTTAGGCGATGTCAGCAAATCATGTGTCATTAAATAGATACAGTATTTTTACACTACAAGTGTAAATTTTAAAACGATGCGCATAGTGCAAGGGATTATTTTATTCATTTTGATATCATTGTAGTGGAAAACATGTATTTTCACTATAGTGGGGGAGCCAACATGCTAAGAAGCCATTATTTAAGGAGTTTGGCTATCGGAAAGTAATAGTTGATAGCTATTCATTTTGTAAATCTCATGTATATTCCTTCTATGAAAATACTTGTTAGCAAGAATATCTGGATTGCAAAAAGGATATATTGCTATATTAAGGGCCACACCCACATTTCTGTTTGAGATTGTCATTGGGGAACCCACAGCTTAAAATTGGAATGTCAGCACTAATGAATATAGCATAGCAGCATTTAATATCGATGATTACATGACACAACATGTTTTGAGATAGTTTTAGAGTGATACATTCATTATTTCTTGGAAAAATAAATTTTCACTCTTGAAAGTTTGATTTTTTGGGGTTTTTTTTGTTGGTTAATACACTTTTAAATTGGTCTATGTAATAATTTGTCAAAATAATACCATATATCACATCAGATATTTGCGATGTTCTCCCCCTGCCGAAATTATGTGTGGAATCGAACTAATATACCTAAAAATGATAAATTTCGATTTTTATACTTAAGGCATCCGGCAGAATTTTTTTTACAATGGTTTGATGTTTTACCCTATTTTGTGGAAATGTACATGTTTTAATGTCCATACTCCAGTAGAAGTCCATTCAAATATTCATAAATTGCTATCCCTGATCGGATTTCAATGGACTGTGCATTAAAATATATGTCTTATCAGGTTTTATTAATAAAATTTGTTTTTCTTTTACAGGTTTTGAATCATCCAAACGGCAATTACATGAGTACAGGATTTCTACATTCACAACAAGCGTTACTCCATAACCACACGCGTTTTATGACAATGATGCATTGGAAATTGACAAGCAATGAATGAGACAATGTGTGACGTGTCCCAACTTTAAACAAATGTGTAGAGAGAAGTGGCGTTCAGTCACAGGGATAAATTAAAAAATCCTGTATTTGCCAGATAATCCAGATGCTCTTTCAGCATTAACCAAACTCTTCCCGATCTACAAGACAGATATTATTGCTTTTCCAACGTCAGTTTGTCCATCTTGCCTCCGAAATCTACAGTGGCAAGATTCAAAGCATTGCTTTTCAGATAAACGAATAAAACAAATTCAAGAACATTCAGAAACAGCTGTGCAATTTCGACAAACGATGCTCAATCAGCAGCCAGTGGACACGAAATCTGAATTTATCGCATCTTCTTCTGTACTAATCAAAAAGCAGAACACCCCATCACCAAAGAAAGAAATATCTCCCCTGAAACGAAGTAAGCGAACAGTTGTAGTAAAACAGAGATCTTTAAGTTTGGATGATGTGTCAGCAATGGGAACAGCAATGAGATCAACTGGAAGAAGTTTAGCAAGAGGGATTACAGCTCTGGTCTACGTGATGTATCAGTGCCATCAGCTTCAAGATTCAGAAAGCACAAATCAAAACTGAATCAAGTATTTGCTGAAAATTTCAAATCTGTAGATTGTGCTCATTCACCAGATGACGGTGCTGCTGTTCTGTGTACGGACTGAACCCGTATTCCGCAATCAGTATTGCTGATTTCATTGAAAGAGTGACAGAAATCCGAGAAAAAACAAACAAAGACATCTCACTAATAAGGTTTAATGTCGATGGAGGAAGAGGCTCCCTAAAGTTGTGCGCTCAACTCATCTACAATGACGATCCTATTCTCAACAGAAATGCAACTGAAAATGAGCGAATGGAACACGCACTCAAAACTGGAGGAGTCTTTGATACCAGCGTTTGTCGCGTGTTTATTCTAGGATTGATCAGCGGAGCAAAAGAGACTTTCGAATCAACGAAATTTATCTATGATTATCTCATCGACAAAAATGTTGTTCAACGGAAATTTCCGAATGCATAAATCGTTGTTCTGGTTGATATGAAACAAGCAAACAAAATTGCAGGAATTGGAGAGCATGGCTCTCTACGGCCATTGACTTGGAGCTTGTTTTCACCGTGGAAGAAACATTCAGAACCTGATACTGTCCGTACAGCATTAACTCTTGTCGCAGATAATGATACTAGAAAGAAGGAAGAAGAAAGGAATGGTACTGCTGATCCAAAAATCTTCAACAGTGTTCAGGCAGAGCCAGAAAAATTTGTCAGACAGCACAATAATGAATCACTTCTTTACTTATTTCCGCCACCTCAACTTCATTTAAATCTCGGAATAGTAACAGGTCACGTTCAATATCTAGAGAATCTTGACATTGAACTTACCACCAAATGGCTTGCTGAAGTTGGTGTGAATTGTGATGTCAAACGTGGTGGGAAAGCAGCGTTTGCAGGAAATGCTTGTCGTCAATTAGCAGAATCAACTGACCAACTCAGAAAAATTCTTTCAACACCACCTGCATCTTCAAGTTCTTCACATCCACCTCCAATCAAGTCTGCACAATACAAATATGATGTCATATGTCTTCTTATTGAATCGCTTTCAGGATACAACAAGCTTATTTCCCATACAATGTCATTGAATCTGCATCCAAATTGGGAACAGACTATTGAGGAATTCGAATCAGCATACAAAGCATTTTCAGATGCATATGTCAAGCTGTTTCCAACTCGAGGTGATCGACAACTTTTCTCTCCAAAGATATGGACAGCAACACATGAAATGAAGTTCTGGATAAAAAAGCACAACTCTTCACTGCTAAAAGTTTCAGAACATGCATTTGAAGCAGTTCAGTACGATTATCTAGAATTCCGAAAAGGATACAAATCCCGAAAACCGGAGAAGAGATCATTGTTGGCAAACGTCGAACAAGTTCTGCTCCGAATTGGGGTGCTACCAAACTTTCTGATGCAGTAACTACAAGTATCACAACAAGATCAAGAACTCAAGCTTGTACTGCAGCACCAACCATTAAAAGACGCAAAAGAAAGCGTGAAGCCGATCCTCCATATAGTGAAAACTCTTCTTCAAAACAACGCAAGACTACTGTCACATCTTCGAAACAAGAATTAGAAGCAGTGAAACATTTACAAAAATTGATCGGACATATCAAGCGTGCAAGAAATCTACGGCTTGCCAGTGTGTATGGTTACAACGCATAGAATGTGCTATCAGGAGGATCACACTGCCGAAAGCAAGTAGAGCAGATGCTTCAAAGCAATTATGACGTAGATGATAGTATGAGTACGGATACATCCGAGGAACTTTCAACAACAAATTCACTAGAAAATGACTCATTGATAAGTAGTGATGACAAAAATTGAATTGTTTGAATTAAGTCCAATATCATACCATGTTTGCAGAGTTTAATTCAATTTCAACCTATGTTTGTAGAGTCTAACTGGGTTGTGTGTGTTAATAAAGATGTATGTGGGAGGAACGGACGGCTAGAAGGGGAGGTAAAGGAGGCCGTACCTTAAAAAGTCATTGTAAACACTGTTTAAGTGTAAAATACATCAAAATCCGGGATAAAGATAGGAAAAGTGAAAATCCCAAATAAAAAATTACTGCCAGAAGCGTTAAGACTAAAAATCAAAATTTATCAATTTTTTAAGAATGTAAGCTTGATTTGTCAAATAATTTTCGCAGGGGGAGAACATCACAAACATATCCAATGTGATATATGCCCTAACCTTTAAGATATAGGTTAATGTAATTGGCCGAAGCATTGCGTATATATAGAGCCCCAATTACCCATACCCCCATTTTTTCACACCAATTAAAATTGGGAAGTCTACGGAGCTGTTATCTTGTGACTGTCTCGAATTATATTTTCAGCAAATGTACATCATTATACTATTTGTACAATGAACAGTACGTTTGTATTCAGTGATCTTGTGCAGATGGTCTATAGCGGTTACCTGGTTGTGGGGCCACCTTCTGGTGGTTCTCTAAGACATTTGGTTATATAAGGCGGCTCATTTCAAAATTACCAGAAACCTTTACAACGTCAGTTAATCAAACCACTATTGTGGATAGCATATTAAATGACCACACGCGTTATTGGTCAACATTAATGCTATTTAATACTATTTAAGATGGTTTGGCAGATGCGCAACAGTATATAACTCATGCAGCAGAACAGTTAAATGATAATACTGAAGTAAATGGGGGGGGGGGTGTCTGGTTTTCATACCAGAAAATACGATGCCAGGTTTGTTTACACAATTTGCTTTTGAAAATTTAGATTTTCATGAAAATACTAAAGACAGAACAACCCTGCATGCTACTACACACAGTCTATACCAATATACAGCTGTAAAGGCTCCACATTCATTCACTGTAGATGTGGCCCATTTAAGTCTGACAGATAGAAGACAAACACGGCTTTTGATTGGTACACATTTACCTGACACAGAAGATAATGAATATAAGCTGAATGGCACAAACGTAGTTTGAATGGTGTCTCGATTGATACCAACAAACCTTATGCCAACCGATGACTTGAACATAAGTCCAACATGGCCAACCTTTCAGAAAAAGTTAGGATATCGACCACTATTTCCAGACTCTTTAACCAAACCAGAGGTTGTTCAACCATCACTGGATTATTTCCTCAAAGCAGCAGAAGCACTGAACCGAGAAGATGTTGTTGTTACAGCAGATCAAGGGATATATGACATTGTCAAATCTCTGGCAGCAAAATTCCTAGATAAATATGGCTCTCTTGTAAAGCGGTTATTTGGATTCCACATTCTAATGAAGTACAAGGGAGCCATCGGAAAAATTGTGACTGGTAGCGGAATTGTAGATGTAATGGAGACGGCTGAGTTATGCAAGACATGAGCAGCAAACAAAGTACTGGCTGGTAAAGATTATTATGAGATGGTTCGGTGTCATTCTCTGGTAGTGGAAGCAATGTTTTCATTGAAATGCGAAGCATTTGAACAGTGGATGGTGGAAAACGGTGATATCGAAATACCAAGTGGTTACCTTCACCATTGGCAGAGTTTGCGAAAGATCCAGGTGAAGAAGGATTGGATGATCTACAAAGATTTATGGAGGATATTAAGCTGCAAGAAAATTGGGACGAGTTCACCTCAACACTCCATACAACCGCGAAATACTGGGATGCATATATCGATGCGGTAATCATTGTTCTAGGGTACATTGAATCATACAGATCTGGTAATTGGCAGAAACACTTAGAGGAAGCTAAGGAAATGCTACCATTATTAGTGTCCATAAAGCATCATAATTACATGGTATGTATTCCACAGTACCTTCATGAAATTTTGAATAAACTGCCAAATACAAACCCGAATGTGTACAATCACTTCTGCTGTGGCAATTTCACAGTAAAACAGACAACAGCATCATTCAATGGCGTGTGGATAGACTTATGACTTGAGCAAACTGTTAACAAGGAGGGGAAAACATTTATGTTCAAGGGAGTCAGTCTTAATGAATCCGCACGAGAGAAGTATGTTAAAGCAGTACCTTTCATGACTAAGGTAATAACCCATCTAGACAATGAAGAAGATTTACAGCTAGCTACAAACAGGGAGGTCATTGAAGAAAATAAGATTGTCGCAAGGCTCATGAATGTTGTAAGATTTGAGATGATAAATTCCTTTTCTGGTGTTGACAAAGATTATTCTTTGATAAATATTGCCACAGGACAAAAAGACAGGAAAGGTTGGCTCTTGCGATTACAAAAGGGAAAGAGGCGGTTAAAGCAGCAAAAGAAAGCAACTCAGATAAGATTCTACCACCCATTATAACACCATTTGCAGAAACAAAGAGAAAAAGGAAAGTCACACAGATAAAGAAAATATATCAAGAGGAAACAACAAAGACTCGTTCCATGTATTTTATATCCAATGAAAACAACAAAGAAGTAAAAATGAAGCATTCAGCCATGCATGGACAGAATACCCATCTTCTCTGTTTGAACCTGATGTGCAACCTGACACACATAAAATGAGAAAAGGTTGTAAATCAGATTATAATAATGAAATGAAAATATATGCAACAATGGATGAGCATTCTTACCACATTTCTTGTAGATCCAACATTTGAAGATTTCAAAGATGTGTATCCCAACAAAATACTCGCTATGAAGCCTGATGGTGTGACTTAATGCATTTTGTTGGAGATAGATATGATTTTGGGCCAAGAAAGAGTTTGAAACTAGAAAAACGACAGAACAGGACTAAAGTTGAAACTGAAGAATACATTCCTGCATCAGGGGCATTAGTTCCTGCATGTGCCAAGCTGATGGGGAATGAGAAAACAAATATATTGGCCTACCTCTCAAAAGAATGGACGAAGCCAGTGTCGAGACAAAAGCTGAATGCTGTTATACTAGTTTTAGGTGGAACATTTAAGAACTCATGTAAAGCGGTGTCAGAGACCATAAATGGTGTTGTGACATTGATGAATTATCCTGCTGGGATCACGAAGAGGCTGATATGCACCTCATGGTGCATGCCAACTATTCAGTGAACACGCTGAGTTATCATCATGTAGTAATTTAATAAGATGACACTGACGTGATAATGATGGCACTATACCATAGTACGGTGAGCATTTCGCAAGAAATGTGGATGCTACACATGGGGAAATTTATTCCTATTCACGACTTGGTAGTTCGTCTGACAACTATGCTGAATCACATAGCCAAATACGTCTCCTCCATCTTACTCGCCACCTATGTCATCACAGGTTGCGACACCGTCAACTACATATTTTCCAAAGGAAACAAGAAGGCATTCAAGGTTGACGTTTTCTTGATGAAGGAAAACAAACTACAAGCATTAGCAAGCTATGCAAAAATAGTATGGATAAATCTGGGGACGTGATTGGAGATGTTAGACTGATTGTAGCATCCTTATATAACAAACCCACCTACTCATCATTGGACCTTTTGAGAGAACACGCATTTGCATCATTCAGAAGTGATTTACGGACACTTCCTCAAACAGAAGATGCTTTTTTGCAACACTGCTATCGGGGCTCTCTATCAAATTGCTATGTACAAAAATGCTCATAATCATATTCTCGGACTACCTGATCAAACAGACGGATTTGGAAGGTCTGTATCAGATGGGGTTCTTACAACAATTAAAACGACAAAGCCACAAAACCAGACATAAGACAGTTACCAATATCATATTGTAGCTACAAGAAATATAATGGCAAACCACTTTGTACAAAGGCCTGTCCTTGTGACAGAGCTGGTGAAAGCTGTTTTGCGGCCTATTGCTGCGGGTCGAAGGAGAATCTATGTGAACGGGATTAAGTCTTTCAAATAAAGCCTATGTGACTGGCATGCAGGAATGCATGTACATACGCACACACATATAATACATGCTCACAAATATACATACAGTCAAACCTGTCTATAACGACCACCTACTTTTGGGACCACAAGATTGTGGTTCTTAAAGACAGGTGGTCGTAAGACAAGCCATCTTTAAGAACAATGAGCCTGTGGTTACAAAAGTTATTAGCTGCATTAATAGCCATATTTAGTGAACATATGTCTGGAACAACCACTTATAATTGTCCATGAAATGGTCGCTGTACATAGAATTTGATCTGTTTCCATAATACTGCAATTCCTTTGTCCTCCACATGATCTAAGACTACCTTGTTTTTCTGTCAGGCATGTCTGCATCCATGCCTATTTTTCTGGATGAGTACTTTATTTAATTCTTACCTGCTATGTGTGCATATATGGACAATGGTAATTTTGCGTTTTAATGGTAAAGCGTGATAATCTAAAATTTGAGATGTGCTTGCAATCTACAAAATATTAGTTTGAAACTTGTGAAATGGTTTGTTTTAAGTCTATTTGCATATCTCATCTAGAATAATACAATTTCCTTGAATCTATCTGATTTCTGACTTTTGTGAAAACAGTGATTTTAACGGTAATTTACCTATACTGAGGCGCACAAGGGGGTAGGGGTACCCAATGTCTAATAACTTTATCCCTGAGTCATATATAGGAATATTATAACTCAACACGAAGGGGAAACGTGTGCATTGATTTTTGCAAAGTGGTGTCCTTGTGAGTGCAACAGCTCGCCAATGGTTCATTATTTAATAATTCTGCTTATAGCAAAAAAAATGACAAAATTTCACAATTATTTGAAATAAATTTCAATTTCGTAAAAATAAAACGGCCAATTGTCTTGAAAGTGCTTGTGCTTATGTAATGTAAGTCTCTCTATATGTTCATGACCAACAATCGGAGTTGCTTTTGAGATTCTTACTATATTCCACTAAAACACATATTCTGTCATAATGCAGAAATGTGGTTGTCAATGGAGTAGTTAATTGGCGAACTCTTTAATTTGCAAGACGAACATTCTTGCTAACAGGAATTTTCCAACAACTTATGCTAAGAGGAAGAGGAAAACACCACAGATATAAACTATTACTTTCTAAGTGACTTTTTCAACCTTGGCTCCCCTACAACTATTACTTTTTCGACCCATGATAAAAATATCGGATAGCTCGTAAGAGAATGATACAAACCAATCCAATGTTTGCATCCAATGACGTCTGACAGTTGATGTCTTGAGTAGCATAGCAGATTCGTTGCCATAGCAATAATTTACTTCTCGCAAATCATGAAACTGGCATGGGGTGCTTATGTAGTTTTCAGATCTAGATTGATTTTTCTCTGCTCGCAATGGTGATTCAAACATACACTAGTTACCACATACAATATACTTTTTTTTTAATTTCTATGTTCTGGTAGGGTAAGCGCTTATGTTAATTTTCAACACCACATTTACCGATTTCCAAAAGAAAAAATGAAAGATTTTAATTTTTTTAATGTTTTGGCTGAAATTTGCTGCTACCCGGTTATCATGAAAGCGGAATATAACGTTATCTGGATTTACAACTATTAATTAAGTTCTGTGTTTGCATCAGACCCGTTTATGGCATTATTATCGGTGACAGCATCTCCTTTGCTTAAATCATAAAAATGATATCAATTCACCACCTAACTAGAGAGGAAATTACGGGATTACATCACCCTTGAAAACACAGGACGCAATACTGAGATTGCATATGTATACTGGGTTGTTGATATGTATAAGCAGCAGGCTTGGGTGCAAGTGCAAATGGATTTGCACTTGCATTTGAATGCATTTGCACTTGCATTTGCATTTAAATGCAATTATGAAATTTCTAACGCATTTGCATTTGCACTTGCATTTGAATCTCATGTATTTGCATTTGCATTTGCATTTGTATAAAAATGGTTGCATTTGCATTTGAATTTTCAAATGCATTTGAGATTTTTCAAATGCACTGCTTTTTTTCATTTAGAAGATCTTTCAAAATAGGATGGAGCCTAGATGCTGCTGCTGTAAATAGCAGTCACAACACTCAGTCAAAGTAATTTCAAAGTATTCAACCAAATTATTTGGTAAATCATAAAAATGGCATTTCTGTTGCTAGAAATTAGAAATTTAATTCCCTGTGATTTATTAACACATTTTACTCTGAATATCTTAACTTGTAGCTCACAGCCATAAATATATATATATATATATATATATATATATATGTATGTGTGCGTGTGCGCGCGCGCGTGCGTGCGTGCGTGCGTGCGTGCGTGCGTGCGTGCGTGCGTGCGTGCGTGCGTACGTGCGTGCGCGCCTGTGTGCGTGCGTGCGTGCGCGCGCATGCGCGCGCATGCGCGCGTGTGTGCAAAATCATGTATATTTTGAAATTAGTCTAGCTTAAATCAGCTGAGATCTTAGCAAAGCCAACACACTTTAATTAATTCGTTTCTGAGAAAATCTACAGCAACATATCTCTAGAGTACAATAAATATGATCACCTTCTAAATAGTAAGGAATGGGTGCCTCCATTCTGTTGTCCAATGTATTGACCCTTTAACCCGTACATACAAACCCACTGAAATCATTAACTCAGTGATCCTCTTCTCCCGGTCTGTAAATGAGCATTTGTAAAGACCAAGACAAAGGCTGGTCTTTCCGATTTGAGCATAAAAGGGTTAATAAAACAATTGGACTAAACGTTGTTGCTGCGTTAATCAATATGTTGATTTTCAGGAAAATTAATAATATTCATACAATCATCTGTTTTAAAGAACCGCAATCTTGTGGCCCCAAAATACAGGTGGTCACTAGAGCACTTTTGACTGTACAATCTGTTCGACAAGTACTTGCTATATTTCTTTGTCAAGAACCTTTCAAAGTCATTGGCGTGAGCTTAGTAATATCTGGTTGCACAATCTATGAATAGGTTATTGTGTTGTTAACTCCATTCTTTCAGACATCTCTTAATACTTAATTTGTTAATCTTGGCCTTTTGAATGTCCATTTGCATTACAAGAGAAGACAATTTTTGAAAATGTATGACTGATATGACTGGCTTGGTAATCGAGTCAGTCATTCCAGTCGTAAATCTTCAAAGATTATCTTCTTGGAATGCAAATAGACATTTATCAATATCAATAAATAATAGATGCTGATAATTCTGCATGGCATAGGTTCATTTATTTTTCACACATTGTGATTAGACGCAGTTGTCATTCAGTCTAACTCTGCACACATACCCAGTCATGCGTTATCTCAGCCATAGGATTTAACATTTAAACATTTGAATCCTGAAATGCGAGAATCTTAATTCAGGTATTGAACAAGCTGGTGAATATTTTGAAACAAATTTGACTGGAAACCTTTGCCTACAGCTGTATTTTGAATGTAATTTGACTGGAAACTGTTGCTGCCATAGGCAGGGCTAGAAGTTAACATCTCTATATGGTGATCCATACGGATCAGTACACCAGAAACTTAACAGATCCCTGTCATGTTCTACTGATCCGTAGTTAAGTACAGCTGAACAGAAAATAAGATTAATCACATGTTCTGAATTTAATGCGCATGAACTCAAAATGTTTGCTTAGTTAATGCCAATTTGCAGACTAAGAGAAGCCTATGTTTGAAAATTGACCAGTGGAATGACTGGCTCGTTTATTGAACCAGTCATTCCAGTGGTATATTTTCAAAAATAGTTTTCTCTTCGCCTGCAAATAGACATTTACCAAATACCTTAGAGCCCATTAAGGGGTAAAAACATAACATATTTCACTAGCTGGTTGATGAAGTAAGCATTACATCCGGTTTGAATTGTCATGAAAACTACTGGACCGCTGAAACACTGGGATCCAATCTGATCAGCTACTGTGCTTAAGCAGTGATCCGTTACTGATCCATATCTGAAAAAGGCATATGGATCACGGGATCAGTGGTTAATGTCTAGCCCTGCATAGGCACAGCAGCTATCAATCAAATTACTTTCCAGATATTCAACATTATATTTGATAATTATTTTGAAAGTAATTTGACTGGCACATGTTGTTTCCATGGACACAATAGCGATCAGTGAAATTACTTTCAAAATATTCAACAGAAATCTGAAAATTAAATTCCCTAACGGTTACCCCTTAAAGGTGAAATAAGTATTATTTCCTTCATAGAAAAGTTCCATTTACAGACAAATAGACCATTTTTTTAATTTGTACACTGCAATGACTAGCTCGATAAGCGAGCCAGTCATTCCAGTGGTAAAGTTTCAAAAATATTCTTTTCTTGGTCTGAAAATTGACATTCTTTAAGATCAATACAGAAGCTGTGTTTGGTCAGTTTGGGTATTCCTGGGTTAATAATAATAAGCTATTCTATTGTTCATATTCTATACTACATGTACTGTTATTTATCCGGCTTAATTATTTCTAAATCTAAAAGAAATAGATTATTTTAATTTCTAACAGTGATTATTAAAAAAACTAAAATCATTTCTCATACGTTAAAACCTATTACATGATTATGTTACAAAAAAATGTTTTCCCAAAGATAGTCACTCCCAGCAGAGGCATAGTTGACAGATGCATACTACGGTGTTCAAGAATTTCAGTACCAGAGGTTTGTCCACATATTCAAATGCATTTGTAAATGCATTTGCATTTGCACTTGCATTTGAATAAGTTGCACACATTTGCTGTTGCATTTAAATGCAATCGAGCTAGGCTGCATTTGCACTTGCAGTTGCATTTGAATCGTTTGCAAACATTTGCATTTGCATTTAAATGCAATACCCTGCACTTGTACCCAAGCCTGATAAGCAGTACATGTATTTTAGTGTTTATTTTCATTTGTATGCATGTTTTATTTCAGTTAAAAGTTGCTAGTTAGGAAATGGACAACATTCCTACTCTTATATTAAATCGGCGAAAATGTGCTTACACCCTCGAAAACGCATTATCCGAAGATACATGCAGGTAAATTGTTGAATGTTTTGAAGCCAATTTGGCTGGGAGCTTTTGGTCACTTTTCTTGGACAATGTCAAATGTTACAAAGCAACAGTTTCCAGGTGCATTTATCCTCAAAATATTCAACATAATCTTTTATTAATTTAAATATTTTGATACACATTATATCACTCAGGTTTCCAGCTGAATTAAATTATTCAACAGCTTAGCTCTTTAACACACATATCAGTTTAAAAAAATGGTGTCTGTAATGGTCTTGAGAAATGCCCATTTGCAGACCAAGAGAAGACAATATTTGAAAATTTACAAGTGAAATGACTGATTCAATAACAGAGCCAGTCATTCCAGTGATAAATCTTCAGAAACATTCTTCTCTTGGTCAGTGATAAATCTTCAGAAACATTCTTCTCTTGGTCTGCAAATTGACATTTTCTTTGAGCAAATTAAAGTTTTCTTGAACTTTTTTTAATTTCCTTGAAGAAATTGAACTCTTAAAGGGTTGATCATTAATAGTCATGAATGTTTTAGAAAATCTGTTCATTGAATGCCAATTTGCACTTTGCGGACCAAGATTAATCTTTACCCATCTGATGTCTGGGACTTCCAGGGTATTGCTATTGGGAGTCCAAGCAAGAAACATGGAAGTCTAAAATAGTTCAAATACATGTAATTTGGTTAACAACATTGTTTTAGAGAGGTCAGGGCCAAACAAGAGGAAGTCCAGGATTTCCTTGGTATGTTTTTGGTGAGTCCAGACATGAACTTTGGGAGTATAGGACTCCCGGACTTCCACTAGTGCATGATGGTTTAAAAAGATCAGCACTTTTAAAAGACTGTGTCGAGTAAAATGAATACATGAGCCTTCTCATATTACCAAAGTTCTAAGATGCATTCTCAATATAGAAATATGCAGACTATACAAAATCAGTGTGTGTTCTCAGGAAATCATGATATAAATACTCTAGTTGTAGACAGACAGAGTCACATGACATATACATTATATTGATATGGATCATAATGTACAAGACATTCTTATCTGATCACGCCATTAACACAGATTTTGACAGCCTAATCAATTTTCATTCAACACAGATGATAAAATGTTTTAAACATAAATGCTACTGTAATGTGAACTTTGTTAAATGAAATCAATAAAGTAAGTATATATAGCCATGACAGTTGATTATTTTTCAGTTTTAGCATTTAACTGTAACCCGTCCTGGTGATGTTATATGTATGTGTTTTGGTGCCATACGTGACTGGATCGTCATTTGATTCAGGAGCTGTTACTCCACAACATGTACGCACACTGTTTTTCTGAGGAAGATGCTATGCAGCACAACCTTCGGGAAGCTGGGCATCTTCGCTAGTTAGAGGTATGTGTCAAAGATAAATAGGAATCCTTGCCACTTGCAGCCAAAGCTTGGAAACGTATCTAATATCCAAATGGTAGTTTAGAATTTAGCAGAAGGCTCGCATAAATAAAGCAGGAACAAGCAATTCAGTATCTTTGGACCTACATAAGATGGTGACCTGTGAATTCGTCAGAAATCATTCACCCCGCCTTCAAATTAATTATAATTTCACTAGGATTGAACCACTGCACATAGCTTTTTGTTTGAACAAAAGAGTGGCCCTTTTTGCCAGCTCTTTTCCTCCACTTCGGCGTTGAAGGCATTTTCCTGTGACAGAGGCCCACGCGAGGTACTTTTCTCTCGCAACAATAATATTCTGTGTGTGTTAGAGGTATATTGGTGTATATTAAACTATTTAGGTGACCTCGTTATAATGCTCCCTTGCGGGGATATCTCTGCGGATTTACGAATCTGTGAGGTACCTCCGGCGAGCCCACATAGAAAGAACACCCATTGATTCTATGTACTGTATTATTTTGCTCATTCACTTGCAAACGATTACCATTGTTTGCATAGTTATTACTCTTTTTCATAATTATTCTCATGTCCAGACTTTTAATCTAGTTAATTGACCGTCATACCAAAACACACATAGTTGGGATGCAACTGTGAGGTTCAATCTCAGCGGCAATGGTTGCACAGCCCCACTGGAACGTAATCGTTCCACCGGCTCTAGAAGTCGTTCTTTGTATCTTCCGGAGAGTCATGAAACATGATCCGTACCCCCGAGAACCATACCTAACCAACCCTCCCGTGCATCCTGTACATGCGGTGCAATGGAGTGGAGCAACGTGATGGACCAGTGTGTACCCCCATGAGCTACTAGTGGCGCGCGATGTGGGGCCCGAATGAGAAGCGAACCCATGCCAACACTCAACTCACTCGCATTTCAGTCTCCTTCATTCGAGAGTCAGCACTCCCTTGATTTGGAAGTAGCATCATATGATGGGAGAAATGCACGTGTGCTTACCGACTATGCCAGAAATTTCCTCAGTGCGGAACAAGAAGCATCGCTTTTACATGAGTTTACGTCGATCACCGAAGGGACATTCTGTAATGTCTCGCAGGTGGGAACTCAATATATAACACTGTCGGATATCTGCGATAGGCACACAACATCTACGCCGGATCACGGACGACCACGACAGAGATGCTTACAGGGGCATACCATATCCTGCATCTCCACTGGTACAAACGTCGTCACCATATTATCTTTCGGGACCACGGTACGAGCCGGGAGATGGTGTACCTCCCATCGAACAATACATCATGAGAACGACATCACATGGCCCACACTACCCCCGTCAGTCTCCTGCACCACCTCCGTACGAGGAATGTCTGTCACAACGACCGGTAAAACATCCGTGTTATTTACATAGTACACCACCACCCGTCTATAGACCAACACTGGTCTATGGATCCGCATCAGGGTGGTATTCAGTGGACTCTACATGCTGTGCACACCACTATCGTCAGGAATCGCCCTCACAGACGTGGCATCATGGGAGCATTATCGGGAAGTACCACCAACACCAACGCCAACACACAGACCAGCATCCGCGTTTACGTCAGTCTCTCCAGCACCACTGCCTGGATTCCCGCCAATAACTTCCCATTGTGGCCATGGCCCGATCATTCTCCCCCATGAATTTAGCATGGAGAATGATTGGGCTAATTACAAGTGCCAATTCAAGATCATCAGTCATACAAATCGGTGGACGGATCGTCAAATTGGAGAATATCTGGCCGCAAAACTGTCCGGAAAAGCTCTTCAAGTCCTGGCAGATTTGGGCGCAGATTATACATCAACGTACATGGAACTGGAAAGCGTGTTGTCGGAGAGATTCATGGATACGGCCCTCCGTGAGACAAGTTGCCTGGAGCTAAAGAACTTGCATCGACCCGCCAGGGAAACACTACTGGAGTTAGCTAGTCATATATACGCAAGCACAAATCATGAGGGAGTCACACATCTGCATTTAGACACTTTTACTGATGCGTTAAGCGGGGAACCCACCCTCAAAGAAAAATTATTCATCATGAAACACGGGAGCCTTCAGTCATTAACAGCAACTGTGGTTTGGATTGAGAACTTTTTGGAGCAGGAGAAAAATCATCTCCGTCAGGTAATAAATGAAGTGAGCGATGCCAACCTCGTAACTACCGCCGACAACCCAACTGCATCTGCACCCACATCTGCATCAGACCCACAAACACAATCAGAACACCACACCAGTCAAAATCACATGCCTAAAGGAAGAGGGCGTGGTCAATCCCATCGCGGGGCCACAACAATGCCCCAGGACGTGGGAACCAGCCCAATAACAGCAATCGTCAGAACATGCATGATAGGTTAGAAGAGATAACCAAACAGATCTCCGCACTCACCAACTTAGTCACCACACTCAGCACCACGGTCGCAACACAGTCGACATCACGTCCAGCACCAAGTATGATAACAACAACACAGCCACTAAATTGATGTGGTCAGCGGGCCACTGGCGGGGGGTGGGGGGGGACTGCAACTTCTGCAACTCCTACAGCTGACCGATGTACAACGCAGCCTGAGACCCTGTTAAACTAGAATGGGCACCGATTACAGAGTTGCTTCGGTGCCCACTCTTACAACACGGCTCAACTGCAGCCTCTGGACAACAACGTCAGGTGGCCTACATAACAACCCATCCTTCCACAACAGTATGCACTCACACAAACGGCTTCATATTTGTCAGTACCAACGATGCACTCGCCATCCATGACACCGACATCTCCCTCTGCCGGAGGTTATGACCCCGCAACCTCAGTATCTAACAAACCTTATGTAAAACGGCAGTGGTAGGTTGTAGCATGTCTGCTGAAACAACATTTATGCGAGCACCATGCTCCACCACCGGGGTACTTAAAACCTGGTGTCCATTGGTGGTATGCAATTCACAAGTCATAACCGCATCAGCCACCGCAAATATCAGCAGTAGTGACACAGATTGCAGTCAACATTCGGCATAATGGATCCACAAGAAGAAGCATCACCCAAAGAACGGCAAACCTCAGAATCGGGCTTGAGGATGAACAAAAAGTTGCCACCACCATGACACATACTACACAGCCATCTCCAGTGTTCCACGAATTGCGGTGCACAGAGTTTGACACAGAGACAGTCACTCATGAACAAGCAACACACACAAACACGAGATATATACGCATGGATCCAGGAGTGGATACGTCCTCCTAAGGAATTTGTTACACCATAATAATAACCGAATAGTGGTCCCAGAGCGTTATCTCAAGACAATCCTTCAACAACTACACAATAGAGCTGGACACTTGGCCATCGAGCGAACAATTACACGCATCAAAAAGAGATTCCAATGGATCACCAAATGTGTTCCATGCCAAAATCTCGCTGTTGGCCAGCACCATTCCGCACCCTTACAAGTTAAAATTGTTGCTGCACCATGGGAGCGAGTGGTTATTGATGTGCTCGGACCCTTGAGTACGAGGGATGAAGGAAACAAGTACATCCTCATATTGCAAGATTATTTTACGAAGTGGGTAGAAGCATTCGCTTTGCCTGACCAAGAGGCGTCCACAGTGGCGGAGGTCCTCACACGCAATATGTGCTGCTGCTTTGGTATGCTCTATGAACAGTACTCCGACCAAGGAAGTCATTTTAAGAGCCGGCGGATCTCCGAGCTCTGCAAATTGTTTCATATCATCACAACAAGGACGACTCTGTATCACCCCACAGTGACGGGATGGTGGAGATGTTCAATGGGACCTTAGCGAAGATGCTCACCAAGGAAACACGCCTTGATTGTCGGGATTGGGATTTACATCTCCCATATGCTGTCTTGAAAAGCTCTTCAAGTCCTGGCAGATTTGGGCGCAGATTATACACCAACGTACATGGAACTGGAAAGCGTGTTGTCGGAGAGATTCATGGATACGGCCCTCCGTGAGACAAGCTGCCTGGAGCTAAAGAACTTGCATCGACCCACCAGGGAAACACTACTGGAGTTAGCTAGTCATATATACACAAGCACAAATCATGAGGGAGTCACACATCTGCATTTAGACACTTTTACTGATGCGTTAAGCGGGGAACCCACTCTCAAAGAAAAATTATTCATCATGAAACACGGGAGCCTTCAGTCATTAACGGCAACTGTGGTTTGGATTGAGAACTTTTTGGAGCGGGAGAAAAATAATCTCCGTCAGGTAATAAATGAAGTGAGCGATGCCAACCTCGTAACTACCGCCGACAACCCAACTGCATCTGCACCTACATCTGCATCAGACCCACAAACACAATCAGAACACCACACCAGTCAAAATCACATGCCTAAAGGAAGAGGGCGTGGTCAATCCCATCGCGGGGCCACAACAATGCCCCAGGACGTGGGAACCAGCCCAATAACAGCAATCGTCAGAACATGCATGATAGGTTAGAAGAGATAACCAAACAGATCTCCGCACTCACGAACTTAGTCACCACACTCAGCACCACGGTCGCAACACAGTCGACATCATGTCCAGCACCAAGTATGATAACAACAACACAGCCACTAAATGGATGTGGTCAGCCGGGCCACTGGCGGGTGGGGGGGGGACTGCAACTTCTGCAACTCCTACAGCTGACCGATGTACAACGCAGCCTGAGACCCTGTTAAACTAGAATGGGCACCGATTACAGAGTTGCTTCGGTGCCCACTCTTACAACACGGCTCAACTGCAGCCTCTGGACAACAACGTCAGGTGGCCTACACAACAACCCATCCTTCCACAACAGTATGCACTCACACAAACGGCTTCATATATGTCAGTACCAACGATGCACTCGCCACCCATGACACCGACATCTCCCTCTGCCGGAGGTTATGACCCCGCAACCTCAGTATCCAACAAACCTTATGTAAAACGGCAGTGGT
The DNA here is from genome assembly GCA_034401795.1 of Chaetoderma sp. LZ-2023a. Taxonomy (NCBI): domain Eukaryota; kingdom Metazoa; phylum Mollusca; class Caudofoveata; order Chaetodermatida; family Chaetodermatidae; genus Chaetoderma; species Chaetoderma sp. LZ-2023a. The sequence goes on along the minus strand of CM067361.1, from coordinate 6,332,440 downwards.
AGGTTGTAGCATGTCTGCTGAAACAACGTTTATGCGAGTACCATGCTCCACCACCGGGGTACTTAAAACCTGGTGTCCATTGGTGGTATGCAATTCACAAGTCATAACCGCATCAGCCACCGCAAATATCAGCAGTAGTGACACAGATTGCAGTCAACATTCGGCATAATGGATCAACAAGAAGAAGCATCACCCAAGGAACGGCAAACCTCCACGCCGTCATTGATTCTTCTGTGCATCAAGTAAACATCCCATGATGTATTGCAAAAAGTGGCTCACTCAGGTAACCCTCATCCGCAACTGCAATGATCCTGTCCACAATGCTGTTTACATCAATTCACAGCACACCGAAACAGCATCAACAACACCACCACTGCTACCGCCAGCTTCGTCATCGCCTAAGCAATCACAGCAGCAGCGACGACAGGTTTGCCCCTTCCTCACTCAGCCATCAACCACACTCATGGAATCTATCCGGAAACAGGCCGACTATATACAGGATGATACCAAACCAAAAACAATTCTGCTGTTAGTATCATTGGAAACTGATCCATAGGCACACTGCAAAGTAATATATAAATGGGCTTGCCTGTTTAGTGGCGCTTCCACCAGTGCCACTGTTGATACTGGAGCTTCCATCACCGTTTTCAACAAGCGCTTGTATGAGAGCATCCCACCTCATAAGAAACCACCCCCTAGGCCTACAAACATATTTTTGCAAACAACTACGGGAGCCGATGTTCCTGTGGTTGGTACAGTGAACCTCGTAATACAGATGCAATTCATAGAGTGAGTTGTCATTGCCACTATTCAAAACGATGTCCTGCTTGGCTATGATTTCCTCAGAGCACCACAGTTAGGAACCAATACACACATAGCTATGCTGGAACCCGACCCTGATTACATAAGCGCCTCACAATGCGTCAGTCCCAGGATGATCGTGGACACCACCACCAAGGCTCATATACCCTTCTGGGTATCCAATGGCACTACGGACCCAATAACACTTGTACAAGGAGTTCTTTGTGGCCATTTTGGTGGATGTGATATCACTGGAGACACCTCCTACTGCACCGTCACCAGAAACATCCTCTGATGATTTACCGGAACACTTGCATATGCTTGCGCGCCACACTTTGATTGGTGTGATCTCATAAACATGACATACGGAAACCTTTATACAAATATCGTGATAGTTTCTCGGCTGCCGATATGGATCTGGGAGAAACTCATCTCATGTGACACTCCATCGACACTGGAAACAACCAACCCGTTCGACAACCCATTCGACGTCTTCCCATTCACAAGGAGGTGGAGGCATATAACCAAGTAAATGACATGTTGTGGACAGGCATACTATAGCCATCAGGATCCCCCTGGTTCAGTCCCATTGTACTATCAGGCGGAAAGGATGGATCTTTGCGGTTTTGTATAGACTACCACTGCCTTAATGATCTAAGTGTCAAAGATGCGTATCCGTTACCAAGGATAGATCAGGCCTTAGATTCCTTGTCAGGAGCCACGTTGTTTTGTACCCTTGAATTAGCAAATCAGTACTGGCAGGTAGCCATGGTTGAGGCTGACATGGAGAAGACAGCGTTTGTGTGTATAGACAGTCTTTCCCAGTTCCGCAAGATACCCTATGGATTGTGCAATGGGAGATCTGTATCTGTTACATCCACGATGTAATCGTCTTTGGCTTCTCGTTTCAGCAGACTGTATCCAACCTGGACAATGTTCTAATGCGCTTTCGTACAGCGAATCTAAAGGTCAAATGCAAAACGTGTCATAATTTTAGACAGGGCGTCGAGTTCCTGGGACACATCATATCCGGCGATGGAGTGACTACTCAATCGTCAAAAAACAAAAGCAGTATCAGAGTGGCAGACCCCCACTTCAGTCACGGGCATCCATAGTTTCCTCGGTCTCTGCTAGTACTATCGTCGTTACATCCGTCACTTCACCGAGATTGTATCACTAATATTTAGGATCACCGAAAAAGATTGACCATTCGAGTGGACGAGTGAGTGTGAAGGTTCCTTCAGGGCGATAAAGGAACTCTTGACGACTGCACATATTCTTGCTCATCCTAACCCCAACCTCGATGTCATCTTAGACACTGATGCATCGGCATATGACATTGGTGCAGTTCTATCTCAGGTCACGGAAGATGGAATGGAGCACGTACCGGGTTATGGTTCACGTACACTGAATAAGACGGAGAAACGTTACATGACCACAAGAGGGAATTGTTAGCTGTGGTACATTTCGTCAAGTAATATAAACACTTTCTGTACAGGCGCCCATTTACCCTACGTACAGATCACATCTCCCTACGCTGGCTCAGAAACCTAAAAAATCTGGAGTGCCAGGTAGCGAGGTGGCAGGAATGCCTGTATGCCTTCAGCTTCAACGTTGTTCATAGACCCGGCAAATTGCATGGAAATGCTGATGCCTTGAGCAGAATCGGGCTTGAGGATGAACAAAAAGTTGCCACCACCATGACACATACTACACAGCCATCTCCAGTGTTCCACGAATTGCAGTGCACAGAGTTTGACACAGAGACAGTCACTCATGAACAAGCAACACACACAAACACGAGATATATACGCATGGATCCAGGAGTGGATACGTCCTCCTAAGGAATTTGTTACACCATAATAATAACCGAATAGTGGTACCAGAGCGTTATCTCAAGACAATCCTTCAACAACTACACAATAGAGCTGGACACATGGCCATCGAGCGAACAATTACACGCATCAAAAAGAGATTCCAATGGATCACCAAATGTGTTCCATGCCAAAAACTCGCTGTTGGTCAGCACCATTCCGCACCCTTACAAGTTAAAATTGTTGCTGCACCATGGGAGCGAGTGGTTATTGATGTGCTCGGACCCTTGAGTACGAGGGATGAAGGAAACAAGTATATCCTCATATTGCAAGATTATTTTACGAAGTGGGTAGAAGCATTCGCTTTCCCGGACCAAGAGGCGTCCACAGTGGCGGAGGTCCTCACACGCAATGTGTGCTGCTGCTTTGGTATGCTCTATGAACAGTACTCCGACCAAGGAAGTAATTTTGAGAGCCGGCTGATCTCCGAGCTCTGCACATTGTTTCATATCATCACAACAAAGACGACTCTGTATCACCCCCACAGTGACGGGATGGTGGAGATGTTCAATGGGACCTTAGCGAAGATGCTCACCAAGGAAACACGCCTTGATTGTCGGGATTGGGATTTACATCTCCCATATGTGCTCATGGCATACCGCACTTCGATACATTCCAGCATGGGTTATACCCTGCTCGGTTAATGTTAGGCCGTGAATTAGCCTTACCCCTGGATCTGGCTATGCCCAGGATTCCAGGAGAGAAATATTCACCATCTCTCTACATATAGCTCATGCAGCAGCGGATAGAACAGACCCATGAGCTAGTGAGAGTCGCATTATCCACTGCACACCGGCGTCAGAAAACATGGCATGACTGGCGTATGCATGGAGACCGATATGAGGCGGGAAAATGGTTTGGGTTCACGATTCGTAATGTTGTGCAAACGTGCCGAGTAAACTGAGTTACCAGTGGTAAGGCCCCTATGTGGTAGTAGGTAAGAAGTCGGATGTGACCTACCATATCCGCGCCTCAGATCACTTGACCTTAGTCATCCACTTCGATTGACTTAAACCGTGTGTCAGTGACGACCCAGTGCCAGAGCTCTGGCTGGGAATTCCACGTGACACCAGTACACAGACAGATGTTTCTACAGAAATAAGTGTTCCCAACATAAGTCTGGAGCACCGCGGTGCCAGTTCGACCCCTCTCCTACCAAGCCCAGAGTCCGGCGAACATATGACTAACACTGAGGACGATGACGAGATGCCCTCTCCCTCCTCAGAGCGGATCTACACGATCTGGGAAGTCGTATCTGAAGACTTTCTCATTTGTGCTGTCCAAGTGGAAGGATGGAAAAGTTGTTCTGCTGACCGCTTCCCATTCTAACCCACTTCATGCTATTACCCCAATTATAGATTTACCACAAGTGGAAGCTGAGGCTGCGCTGGGCCATGCTTCTTGTGGGGTGAAACATGTAATAAATAGCATGAAAATGACGAGACTGTATGAGGCATTGGCTTGTTTTGTAGAACAGCAAACCCGCACAACTTGGTGTACCCCTCCAAGTTATACAATCGCCTGGACCAGAGAGGGATAGGCTCCTCGAAGGGTTCCAGTGAACAGGCAGCAGTGGGCTCACGAGAGTCCGGAGGCACGTTTAAAAGAGTGTATAGTGCAGAGGAGATTCTGAAGGCCTCCGTGTCTAATGAAGGCTGAATCAACATCCTACTGTGGTACCATCTAGTCGGCGCATTGTTCGGGCTGCTGAACTTGGTAATAGTACGTGGACATGTGTGCTACGTGGATGATAGTCCACAGCCAGGACATCTCTAGCAGACTAGAGGTTCAATATGTTTGCTAGGGATGGCCTGCAGGCAAGGCCGGGGAAAACGTTCAAATTTCGCTTGCTGTTGACAGATAGATATGGATCAGACCGTCGGTTACTCCTGAGCGTGAGCCAGCCAGTCATCTTGATCATGTCAGTTCATCAACCCATTCTTGGTTATGAGTGGTCAAGAAGTCTCAATGTACGGTCAGGCCATGGCAACCCGACTTTTCCGCAACTGCAACAGACTCGGAATTCCCCAGCTTGGAAACCTGGATATGCCCACCTCGCACAGCACCAGCGTCACACAGCAGCCCTGACTTCCCTACAACAGAACACCACCATCATCAACACGAGTCAACATTTTCTGCAAACACCCCTTTATCCAGTGAGCGGAAAACTGATCATATGGAAAGGAGGAACAACACCGCAGCCATCAACACTACGTGCTACGGGGGATTTCCCCACCACACCCCCCCCCCCGGAAACGTCGTACGTAAACAGCTAAACTACCACACCTCAATTACACATACTAACAGTCAATATTATTAAGAGAGCAAGATGCCTGCAGTCTGTCGTCGGTATCAAGTAGGATTTTACTACCAAACGGAAAATCGATAATGTATTGATTCAAGTTACGACAGCCCCATTCTTGGTGATCCGCACTCTAAAGTAACTCTGTCCCATCTCCGGACTTGGCCATTACAGATTGTAATACATCATGTCCGATAAAGTTGACCCCACAAGCTATTGTCATGGATGCAGAAGAATATGTGAATAGATGTGCGGAAAATTGAACTATTATTATTTTATTCTTGAAATATTTTTCTTATTATATATGTTTTTAAAATTGAAACACCATCCCATGGCTGACTGCGGTCATCCTACGTAGCTGGGCAAAATTATTGCATAGCTGTGTGTCATCAAAATAATCGCTGCAGATACCTGTGTTGTAAACACGTCGTGTGCGACGTAGGTACGCAACACACCGTAGCGAATATGTCTTACTCCATTCATGCCATCTCAGCTAATGCTGGGGCTGCCTGATGAACCAATTTTTACTTTATTATTAAGTATTATGTTTTTAATTAATTTTCTTCTCACGTCAGAACATCGAGACAGATTGTGGATAGCGAGAGCTATCCATGCGGACCCGCCGAAACTCAGCATGCATACGTAATTACATAGAACCGTGATATTACTACTGTGTTTTAAATATATACATATATTTATATATTTATATATGTCTTTTATTATATTTTTATACTATAATTGGTTTAGGTATGTTGGAGCTTGAGAGTTCTTTGCGGAAATTTAATTATCCGTCGTCAGGAGAACGTCCATGTGAGCTATTGTTTTAGCTGAATCAGGGTAGGAAAATAATAAAAAGCACACACCACGAAAAAAAGAAGAAAAAAAAAAGAAGAAAAAAAAAAGAAAAGGCCAAAAATTAAAGCTTAATTTAGGCCTCCCTCCCAAACTCTTTCGCACATCTATGTGTACTTCTCTGATAAACTACACGTCCCTCGCGTCACTATTCCTCTCAGCTATGCGCATACTCGAGAAGTCTATAATTCTCACCTAGCGTGCTCCAGGCTTTCGATCCACGATGTCGTTGACCGTCTGTCATGGGTGTCAAACTAGGAGGGGGTGTAGCGTGGCTCAGTCAGATGGGTATGGACCGTCCCAGTTAGGCTGTGTACGGGATGACCGATCTGGGTATGTTCCAATCATGCCAGCCTGGGTAGGATAGTCCACGTATATAAAGCCCTATGGGAGAGGTTTCATTAAAATGGCTAAGTCTATAAGAACACGTAGCACGCATGCGTGCACGTCAGAGCTTCCATGACAACACATATCAGTATTAGGAGAGTGTGTGCATATAGTGTACCGAGTTGCTACTGGTGATTTCTTTAAATCACTGTTCTGGTCGATCTTGGTAGGGATCAAAACCGGAATGAAACGAGAATTCTAAAACTTTTTACCTTTTTAAAGTCGGGTTAGAAATGGCCGCGTTATCGTCAAATAGCTCACTTAAATTACTTTCAAAATATTGCTTGAACATTGTAATCGCGTGTACGTATTAGGTGAATGTGGAATGCGCTGATCACGTGATTGCCACATCACCCTCTCTAGCTGCACGTTGATTGGTTACTGCTCGCCCGCTCGCCTGCTGTTTGGCTGGGGCATCCTGCGACTGACGTCACGAGTAGTATAAAAGGATCCAGAAAACAAGAATCGAGAGCATTTCAGCGTGGAAGCCGACACGACAGCCAGGATCCTGGACCAGTGCAGTGCTAGACGTGGGACAACTGCTAACTGCCTGTGGTACCTACATTGCGAGCGCAGCAGAAGAGCCCTTCAGAATTCAGATCTCCTGTGCCAGTGGGCAACCTTGATCTCTGCAACAGGAATTTGGGAAGCTCCTGGCACAGAGGAGCTTCTTTGCGAATGGGCCTTGCGGGACCGATGTAATTCTGCAGGATGTAGAACTGAGGTGATTCTTGGTGGATAACTCACTGGATCTTCCGGACCACACTGAAAAGGGGTATCAAACCTCCGCCCAGCATGTCATGTGTTTTAATTAACTTTTAGACCGCTGTCTCGTGGGACTCTGCCCGGTGCCCCGCACATTGTACCCAGTTATGTACATGCATATTTAATTACCACGGAGCCCTCCTTGTTAATGGGCAACATTCAAACTACCATCACCAGACAGCCACTTTATAACATACTGTGCAAATTCATGTATTAGTTATTGTGACTAGCTAATGGACATCCTTCTACAGACGTTCCTCTTCACCGTCTTGAGAGTGAGCCGCATCAACAGTCTGCTTGCGGAAATCTTCCCAGCAACTTCGGAATCGTGCCACCTTGCACTACTCATCTGTAATACATCAATTTCAGTGATTTAGAAACTGTTTCCGCACCGATGATTAATAGCTACTCAAGTAGCTATACTATTATAATATTGTACTTTCATTTATTTCCGTAATAGGTACTGATGACTAATAGGTACCTTCCCAGTCTTAAGACCGCATTTTTATACTTTCTGTTTCTTACTGTATATATTATCTTGATTTCTGTGTGCTTAAAACTAACGAGCACCGTAAGGTCCTATGACCTGATCTACTGTTAGCACTGTATTAGTTAGTTATGTATATGGCAAATAACCATCCTAGTTATTTCGTTTTGTTTATATATAAAAACTCTAGGACGCAGTACACTAGACGATGCTATACAGCAACATTATATCTACATCACTATTCCCACAGCATCAATTTTACACCCAAGTCACTGTTCATGCTCATATTTCTCGAACCTGACAAGTGACCGACTACACCTAGCTATTCTAGCTCGATAGGATAGGTTTAAGGTAGTTAGGGACAATCTCTCCATAAGAGACACAATGTGTATGCCCCTTTTCTGGTTGTCGCGGATATGTAAACCCCCTCCCCCCCCCCCACCCACAGGCTAGATTGTATACATTGGCCAATTATCTTAGGACCTCTTATTAATATTGAGTAATTGTCTCTTTCTACGCTCCTCCAGCCGCAAGGTTTAATAATTGTCTTGACTCCCAATCGACATGTTGGCAGGATCCAACTATGGGAAACTATTGGGGTTTCCGAGCGATGAAAACTAAAGTGCCGATTTCACACACACTCCCGCTGTATCTTCGGATAACAGTTAGTTTAGATACCCGCGCCAAGGTAGGAAGCACTGCGAAAACAAATTATATTATGTAACACCTGTCTGCAGTGCATCTCTAGGCATTACTGGAACATACACCCAATGACAGGTAAAATGTTAGTTCCATACCACATGGGTGATGGACGAGACCGCTGATCGCCATCCAACTCTGTACAGCGACTGGATGTGGTCTTAGAACCAACCACGCCCTCACGGGAAGGTCACTGAGGATGGATAGCTGCCTCTCACTCCCCGCCATAAATACTATTGCACTTTCTAAATTGCTTTTGTGAACTGTAACCCGTCCTGGTGATGTTATATGTGGTTGTGGTGTGATACATTACCGGATCATCATTTGATTCAGGAGATGTCACTCCGCAACATGTACGCACGCTGTCTTGCTGAGGAAGATGCTATGCGGGGCAACCTTCGGAAAGCTGGGTATCTTTGCTAGTTAGACGCATGTGTCAAAGATATGTAGGAATCCCTGCCACTCTTGGCCAAAGCTTGGAAACCTATCTAATAACCAAATGGTAGGTTAGCAGAAGGCCTGCATAAATAAAGCGGCAACTACCAATGCAGTATCTGTGGACTTACATATGATGGTGACCTGCGCCCCGCCTTCACGTAAACCAGCGTGCATCACATTAATTATAATTTCACCAGGATTGAACCACTGCAGATAGCTTTTTGTTTGAACGAAAGAGTGGCCCTTTTTGCCAGCTCTTCCTCCGCTTCTACGTCGAAGGCATTTTCCATTGACTGAGGCCCGCTCAAGGCACTTTCCTCTCACAACAGTAGTATCTTGTGTGTGTGTGTGTGTGTGTGTGTGTGTGTGTGCGTGCGTGCGTGCGTGTGTGTGTGTGTGTGTGTGTGTGTGTGTGTGTGTGTGTGTGTGTGTGTGTGTGTGTGTGTGTGTGTGTGTGTGTGTGTGTGGTGTGTGTGTGTGTGTTAGGGGTCTATTGGTTTATATTAAACTATTCAAGTGACCTCGCTGCGATGCTCCCTTGCGGGGATACCTCTGCGGATTTACGAATCTACGAGGTACCTTCGGCGAGCCCCATTGGTTCTATGTACTGTATTATTTTGCTCATTCACTTGCGAGTACCATTGTTTGTAATGTTATTACTCTTTTTCATAATTATTCTCATGTCCAGACTTTTACTCTAATTAATGGACCGTCATACTGATAACACAAATAGTTGGGATGAAACTATGAGGTTCAATCTCGGCGGCAATGGTCGCACGGCGCCACTGGAACGTGCAGGGCCGGATTTAAGGAGAGTGCAGAGTGTGCAGCTGCACAGGGGCCTCCAAAAAGTATAATTGTAAAAGTTTTAAGGGGGCCTCCACAAACATGAAAAAATATGAAAAATGTAATGCACGCCAGGAGTCTAGTGAAATATTAACCCACCCACTATATTTAAAACGAATGTCTCTATTTATATATTGAAATATTTTGAAACTACATGCTCTTTCTCCATAATGTAGAGAGACAGTATAGACACCACACAGTCTACACTGTTGGCTTTGGCTAAGTAACTTACTCATACTCTATGTGTAGACTACACATAGAGTATGAGTAAGTTACTTAGCCAAAGCCAATATTCACCAGTTAGCTGTAGTCATGATTGTTTGCCAATGTTTGGATGGCGGCAAACAATTTAGTAACACTTAACTGTTTTATTTATATTGCAGAAATAATCAGAAGTGTTAAGGATGAGCAGTAGTAGCGATCGGCACAAGGTGCCCTGTGTTTTGCAGAGTGGTGCAGAAAAGAAGAAGCGCTCAAAACAATGGGCAAATAAGGATGCACAAATGCTTGCAAAAACGCGGCGTATGACTGAATTTGTTACTTCAAAACCTCATATTTCCAAACATGGCACAAGTTCTACTGAGAGTTCAAGTAAAACTGCTATGGATCACAGTGACTCGGCAACAGTGCTTGATGTAACAAACATGCCAAATACATCTTCAGAAACTGAAAATGGCAATGTTGATAACTCACTCAGCATGGAAATACATCCTGAGGTTGACGCCAGTCTAGTAGTGGAGCTGAACCCTGATGGCGCAGATGACCTAGGCCATCAGGCTCAGTTAGTAGACTGTCCTGAATCTAGCTCAGTTACTACACAGTCGGACAAGTAGGCAGAAATACTGGAGACCATGAAACCCCACCATGAAGAAACAATAGCCATCGATGACATTGGATTGTGGCCTGAACATCTCTCACAAGGGTTTGTTGACTATTGGGCTAAAAAGGGGTTTGTAGATCTTCAACACTGCGATGAACATTTATTGAAGTTGAAGTCTGTACAACAGGAAGCTTGTGGTAAAAGCTGGTCTCGTAAGTGTACTTCCAATATGTTTGAACGAGTCAATCGAAATAGTGAAAGTGTAAAAGGTTCGTGGTTGTGTTTTTCGCCAGCCAATGGAAAAGTCTACTGCTGTGTCTGCAGCACGTACACAGTTTACCATTGATGGCTTCCATGACTGGGGACATGCTAGTGGTCGGCTAAAAGCTCATGAAACATCGAAAGAGCACACTAGAGTGCTATGATCGCGTTGGCACGTCGTGCTAATGAAGTTGGTTGCATCGACTCTGAGCTCGCGCTACAACGATAGCAGTCAGTGAGTTACTGGCACAGTCTGTTAAAAAGGCTGGTCAGTGTAATTAAATTTGCATGCGAACGTGGACTAGCCATTCGTGGTGAGAATGAGACCATAGGATCACCAACTAATGGGAACTACTTAGGTATGATAGAGCTCATATCAGAATATGACGATTTCCTTAAACAACATATCCAGAAATATGACAATGTTGGAAGTGGACATACAAATTATCTCTCTTCAACAATTTGTGAAGAGCTTGTTCATATCATGGGGAAGCGTGTACTAGATGAGATAATATCACGCATTAAAAATTCCAGGTACTACTCAGTTTCACTTGATGGTATGACAGATGAGAGCCACGTTGATCAATTAATATTAGTATTCCGATACATGGAGCATGCGACACCAGTTGAACGGTTTGTTAAGTGTATGCCCAATCAGGGTCACAAGGCACAGGACATGTTTGATGGCTTGAAAGAATTTCTCAACTTTCATAATATCGATATAAATCATTGTCGTGGCCAATCATATGATAATGCGTCCGCAATGAGTGGCAGATACAATGGTCTACAGGCCAAAGTGGCAGCTGAGAATGACCTAGCAACGTGGATACCTTGTGCAGGACACGCCCTAAACCTCGTTGGAAAGGCAGCTGCCGAATGTTGTCCAAGTGCTATCAGTTTCTTTGATTTTCTTGAGAATCTGTACGTGTTCTTCACCGCTTCCACGCGTCGTTATGAAATACTTACTGACTCGTTGAAATCGGCAGCTAGTAAGATATGTGTTCCTAAACGAGTGACGACAACACGTTGGTCATGCAGAGCAGATGCCAGTAAAGCCCTCGTAGAGGGATATTCCCAGATTCGAGATGCGCTGGCCAAAATTGGTGGCGACGTGAATGAGCAGTCTAAAGTACGCTCCGAGGCAAATGGCTTATATGAGCGGAGACCGGTATCTATTCAGTTTTCTGGCATGACATTTTAGATAGGGTCAATTGAACCAATAAGAAACTTCAGGATCCCAAACTAGATTTGAACACAGCAGTCGCAACTATAAGTTCACTAAAAAGTTTTGTTGGGGCAAAACGCGAGTGTTTTAATGAATACGAACAGCAGGGTGCAGAAAAGTCTGGCACAACCGAGTATGTTCAAGCTAAACAACGGCAACGTCGACGCAATGTGCGACTGAATCCACTGGATTATGCTCATGAGCCACAAGCTGAACTCACTCCTTCACAGCTGTTTCACGCCGATAGTTACTTACCGGTTATCGATCAATTCCTAAGCTGTCTGGCTTTCTGCTTATGAGTTAGTCTGTTGTAGATTTGGTTTCTTGCGCCATCTGGAAACTCTCAGTTCTGAAGAAATCCAAAATGCAGCGACAAAGCTCCTCGACGTCTACAAAGATGATCTGGAACAATGCCTCGGCATCGAGCTTATCCAGTTTGCTGAATTTGCCAAGATGTTTACAGATGAGACAGGCAAATGCAGTAATGATATAGGTAGAGAGAACCTTATGTATAAGTTAATACTAGATAAGGGTGTTAAAGATACATTTCCAAATGTGCAATTGCACTTCGTATGTATCTTGTAATGATGGTGACCAATTGTAGTAGTGGGCGTTCATTTTCAAAAATGAAACATATCAAAAATAGACTTCGGACAAGCATAAAACAGGAACAGCTTACTTATCTAACACTGAGTATAGAGTCTGACATTTTGCGTGAGATAGACTTTGAAGAGGTCATTGCTGACTTTGCTAGTCGCAAGGCTCGCAAGGTGCATACTGCATAGACTGCATAGTCTAACTGTAACATAATTGTTCATAATTGAAATGAATATTTTATTCAGCCTGTGGTAATCTGATGTTGCTTATATTATAGCTAAGATGTGAACATACAGCTACTACATAATACATATTAAGTGGTTAACGTGGATATACGATGGTATTTCAATAAGTAATCGACCTAACTAGCAAAGGAAAGAGCAATCCTTACAAAATCTGGTAGTCATAAAGTCTGCCATTCTACAAGCATACTGCATACATGCTTATAATTTTGGCATTTCCTTTCAATTTGCCAGAGGGGTGATAACATGTTCACACTAGGGGTCTAGCCTTGCAAAAGTTTGAAAAGGCTTGAATGTCTAAGGGGTGGGTCAAAACAAATTTGATATCAATATGAACCAAAGCAGATAGTGATGAAATGATGGAAATTTACTACACTAATAATAGTTATCACAATTGAAACGTTTCCTGATTATCACTTTATCTCTTCATAGTTAGACAAAACACCTCCAGAAAACGCATTCACTGTAACACATTTTCTATGGCTAGATCCCTAGTGTGAACATTTTATCACCACTCTGGTAAATGGAAAGGAGATGCCACAATTATTGGTATGTATACTTGTAGAATGTCGTATGCTACAGATGCATCCTGGGTGTACATTGCAGTGTTAGATGTAGCGTTTATAGTCGCTTTTGAATTTCAAAGCACAATGTCATATAATATTCCAGATGTCATTGGACACATTCATTGTTTAGTAATGTATCATTTCACGTCCTGTCAAAGAGTATACAGTCAAACCTGTCTTTAGCGAACACCCCAGGGACCACCAAAAAGCGGTCACTAAAGACACCTTGCTGCTTAGTACACATAATCGTCAATGGAAAGTTGCTTTTGGGGCCATAAGATGGCAGTTCCTGAAGGTGGGTGGTGTTAAAATCAGCCGTCTTCAGGAACCACCATCTTATGGCTCCAAAAACATGTGTCCGCTATAAACAGGTTTGACTGTATGTGTAGGAGGGAAGTCACATGTTGTTTCTGGCCTGGCAATCACGGGGTAGAGCTACCTCTATGAAATAGGGCTGATGCCATAGTATGGTAATTTAGAAGCTTGTATACCAATAATTTGCGTAATGATTCAGTTTTATGTGAGTTATAATTATTAGTATGAGGAGTATAACCATAAAAAATAATCAAGCCGATTTTGCAATTTTCTTGTCTATTAAGTGTCTAGTCACAGGGTTCACAGTTTCATCAATATGTTGCGGCATTTCAATAATCAGTATATTATATGTTCTGGACTGGAACTTTATATAGTTTTATGAGTAAACTGAATTTCAATTCATAATTCTCCTTTTCTGCTGTCCAGATTTTCGAGCTTTTCTCATATTTATATACCACTGCACAGTATATTTTGTTACAGCTCTGTTAGGTACATAATTATGTATAATTATTTATCTGCACTAAGCCCCCAGCATAGCACGTTATCTGTCAGTCATTCTCCATAAGGTTGCTCTGGATCTTTGCATCTCAATATTATGGGACACCCTCTTATATGAATATGGCATGTATACAGATGTAGTAGGTAATGGGTAGATGGTCACATCTGACACGTTTATGTTGATATGCTCTGTTCTATATGACACAGCTGTATACTGGCATTTATTTTGACAGAAAGTTGTTAGAAAATACAGAATTATCATTTGATCATTTCTGATTAATCATTAATGATTGAAGAAGCTGTGTGAAGGAGCGAAATTGTAAGGACCAGTGACCAGTAAGAACTAATTAACAATCTCATTTCGCCTTTGTCAATGATTAGCAATAAGTTATTAAGTTACACTGTTACACTGATTAAAAATAAAGTTTTCAGCTTCTGTCATTTAATAGCCAAATTCAATGAGTTCATTATTCGTAATGGTAATTAGGGGCAAAGGTCAATGTTTTAAGTTATTTTATTTGTCAGACAAATTGCTGGATATCACTTGGTAGAACATGTAAATGTTCCACCTCACGGCGAGGTACGTCCTCACGTACCCTTCCACCATAACACACACACACGCACGCACACACGCACGCACGCACGCACGCACGCACGTACGCACGCACGCACGCACGCACGCACGCACGCACGCACGCACGCACGCACGCACGCACTCACTCACTCACTCACGCACGCACGCACGCACGCACGCACGCACGCACGCACGCACGCACGCACGCACGCACGCACGCACGCACGCACTCACTCACTCACTCACGCACGCACGCACGCACGCACGCACGCACGCACGCACGCACGCACGCACGCACGCACGCACGCACGCACGCACGCACGCACGCACGCACGCACGCACGCACGCACGCACGCACGCACGCACGCACGCACGCACGCACGCACGCACGCACGCACGCACGCACGCACGCACGCACGCACGCACGCACGCACGCACGCACGCACGCACGCACGCACATATATATATATATATATATATATATATATATATATATATAATATATACAAACACACCTAAGGTGAGACACCCGTGCAAGAACATTACCCTAGACCACTGTCCAGGGGCCTAGCTGAGACCACTGTCCAGCGTCAAGACTCTGGCAGTCTGGGGCGGCGGGGCCTCCACAAGACAACTGCACAGGGGCCTCCACAACACTAACTCCGGCCCTGGGAACGTGATCGTTCCACCGGCTCTAGAAGTCGGTCTTTGTATCTTCCGGAGAGTTGCGAAACGCGATCCATAACCCCAAGACCCGTAGCTAACCAGCCCTCCCGCGCAACCTGTACATGTGGTGCAATGGATCGGAGCAACTTGACACACCCGCATGTACTCCTGCGAGCTACAATCTGGCAAGTATGATGATGTATCCAGTCCTCAAGCATACTGTCTTTAATCATAGCTTTATTCATGAATGTTCATTATTTACTTGTATTCTTTTTTTTTAAATCGTAATTAGTTTTTACTCAACAGTGATTTGTTTGTTGTATAAGTAGAGTCCATGGTATAGGGCGACAACAGTAATGAATATTGCTGACTATTTTGAAAGGAAGTTCGTTGAAATGAGGGATCAACTTGATAAAATTTATTTTTAAGATGCCTGAAAATCGGGGATTATTTAAACCATAGATCCTTCTATATATGTTCCAGATTGTATTTTAAAATATCTCCAGTAGTTTTGTACACACCACTTGTTTTAGACATGGCATATAGCAACAGCAGTAATGAATATTATCGACTATTTTGAAAGGAATGTCGTTGAAATGTATACATCTACTTGACCGATATGGCTGAAAATCGGGGATTCTTTAAATCATGCCCCCTTCTATGTATGTTCCAAATTTTATTTTAAAATCTCCAGTAGTTTTTACGCAACAGGAGTTTGTTTGTATACATATAGCCGTCAGCCCGTGTTTAGATGTAATAGCAGTGTCGCTCTTTCACCATCCTAATGGCCACGACAGCCGAGTTGAGCTCTAGGCATTGAGCTAAATAGTGGAGTATCGGGCGCTCTGTCTCTAGTCTGCATAAATACCTCTGTGTATAACGCAGGCTACTGGGCCGATATTGCTCCACTATTGGCAGAGTATCGGCCTAATAACCGGCATTATCATGGATTATATAATACAAATAGTCTAGCCTATGAGAAAAATAGGTCATGTTGCTCTCCTATAATCCATGTTAGCGACAAAAGCCACAGAAATCCGCGCGACGCGGCGATAAACAAATTGAACAACCACTGCCGTGTTACCTGTGTATATTGGAGTGTGTTAAAGACGGCGTAATTATCGTATGCTATATAAACAAGTGTATACTGTGTAGCAGCGGGAACTAGATAATACATGTAAGCAATAATCGTTTACTGGACGTCTGGAGCAGCTGTAGGTATAGTATAATAGCCTGAATTACAACATATATCTGTTTAAGTCGATCGTCATCAGTCCGCAAATGGCTTTTTTCACTTCAAGACATATACTTACCTCCCTTTTCTGCATTGCAGCATTATTAATGAAAAGATGTATCCCTGTATGCACTAAGTGACCCCTATTAGCTCAGTGTCTGATCTCATAACCAAAAAAGGAAGACAATTTCTACCCACTCATAATATGAATGTGTGTTCTGACGAGTCTATATAATAACAACAACAACAACAACAACAACAACAACAATAACAACAACAACAACAACAACAACCTGTTCATGCTCACATTGGGCCCAGCGATGCTGTAAACCCTCCACATACACAATCCTAACATTCCACATTACGTGTTAAGGAACAACAATGTTCCATTACCAAGCTATTGTCTGACAATCCGCGAGGGCTGTCAAAGTGTTTTTCTGGAATCCACCCCTGTGTTAAAATCTGAGTCAAATTGGACCAGCACTCCTCAAGATATACACAGATCCAGAACTTGATCATATCTAAGAACTCTAAGAAACCCAGCCATGACAGACACACTATGAAATAGACTCGCACACAGACTCACATGGTCACGTTTACTCTCTTTCTTCTATGGAAAGAAGGTGATAAAGACAATAATAATAATAATAATAATAATAATAATAATAAAAATACCAGAAACAGGATGAACTCCAGCCCCTCCCCCTACTCTCCCTTCATCCCCTAGCCCATTCCAATGAGTGAAATATGTTACCCACATTATCAGTGCCGGATTAAGCTGTCGCGAGGCCCTAGGCTGGACCCAAAGCTGGGGGGGGGGGGTGAAGAGAGCATAAGACATGTCCCCTCTCGTCGGGGAAGTACGGAAGGCCCCCTGGAAAATGTGTAAATATAGATGCTATGAGGTGCATTAAGATGCGTAATTTGGCATAATATTAGTAATTATTATTGAGGACAAAATGTGGTTTTAACAGCTTGTCGTTACGTAGTATATAGAAAAAAGCCTCAAATGCCTTTTGGTTTAACCCTTTAATGTCTAAATGTGTCAGAAAAACTAAACAAATTTCTTATAAGAATGTCCATTTGCAGACCACGAGAAGACTGTTTTTGAAAATTTACCACTGGAATAACTGGGTCGGTTACCGAGCCAGTTATACCAGTGGTAAATTGTCTAAAATAGTCTTCTCGTGGTCTGCAAATGGACATTTCTCAAGACAAATATAAAGGCTGTTCTTGGCTGTCTTAGGCAGCAAATGGTTAAAGAGCGAGACCCCCTTAGGAGCGAAGCCCTAGGCTGCAGCCTAGTTAACCTAGTGGTTAATCCGGCCGTGTATGTAGCTTTTTTTGTCCAAGTGCGAGGCCCCCTTCAAGTGCGAGGCCCTCGGCTACTGCCTCGTTAGCCTCGTGGATAATCCGCCCCTGCACATTATGAAAAGCAATCAAAAACAAGTGAACCATGTTTGTCTTATGTCTTGTCTTTTTTTTCTCTTTTTTTTTGTCTCAACTCCCATATTATTTGTCTGTAACTATGTATAATATATTGTCATAATGCCTTACTTATGTCTACTTATGTCAGATCATGTGTAATTTGCATGCTATTCTATGTCAGGGGTCCACAAGCTAATAGGCACAGCCGCCAGTGAACTCCCTGTTATCATATTTGTAATTTGTAGTATTTACCAAGAGAATAAATCAAATCAAATCAAATCAGAATCAAATCAAAACCTAACACTCTATGATATTTCCTAAATATCGACCTTAACTCAATAAACACAGATTTAAAAACAAAGGTGCCCCTACTGGGCAGTTATGCAGGTGACAGTCTGCTGGATGCCGGCCCCAACCTCGCGCATGCGCAGACTGACACTCCCGCATTCTTAACTATTGGCCTAAACCACATGCTTGTTGACTTGTTTTGCGCAAATATCTTTGGAAAATTGTTTTGAGAGATGTTGGCCATGTCTGATCGTCATAATCCACCTGAGGCTGTTGCAGGACTAAGTTATCAGCCGTTTTCTATTAATTTAATTAATTTATTAATTACGCGCTGTTATCTATTTCCGTGACTCGGTATTGACGGATAGGCGTCCAGAAAACTGGTATATTATTATCTGGTGACATAAAATACTAATCTCTCTTTATGTGTGTGTCTACAGGTTCCTGTCAGGAGATTTGTACACATCTAAGAGGGTTTGTCTACACCCTTTTCCCTATAAAATGTTAGGAAAAAAGACTGCCCAGGGTGAGCCATAAAAGCGAGCTTGTCATTGTGCCACTTGGTCCCACCCCTCCCTTTATAAGTAAGTGAGTGGCGAAGAGGAGTGGTTCGTCTGGTGGAGTTTTCAAGAGCAGGACGCGGTAGTATGCCTTTGTTAACGACGCAGATACTCTAGTTATGCTATGTGGCACTCGAATATCTTTAGAAATATTTGGGAGATGAAAAAGACGATAAAAGATCTGGTTCCAGAACTGCTTCACAGCATGCTCCCTTGGCCGGGTGCTTTATTGTCTTGTTCATCTACCCCGAGCAGAAAGTCAATGGATCCTGGGGCAGGCCTACATGATCCCGGCTGGAGGATTGCCTTATCAGTCGATCTTGGGCTGGGGCCGATGGACCCAGGTTCGCGCCTGAAGTGTCTGCACCCTAGAGGTACCGTTTCCTCTTATAGTACCTGGCCAGCCCATGTTAGTGCTCATTGCTAGACCAGAGGCAATCTATCATGGCCAGGAGGAAGAGGATTTTCTGCAGGGTTCACTCTTTGAAGCCGTGGATATGGAAATGGATGAACATGCACCACTTGCAGGGAGCATGGGTGGACCTTTCCATGGTCTACTCCCGCAGGGGTAGGCTTCACGGTTCAAGGAGTGGCCCGGGTTGGAGCGAATGACCGCCGTTACTGCATATCTCATCTTGCCGAGGATATGACAGCGGCTGGTCCGGGCCATGGTGTGGTGAATTACACCCCATACGCTTCCATGGCGCCGGCTCCTGGCTTAGCTACATCGCAAAGCATACCTGGTCACTCGGGTCCACATGCTTTCCCTGGCTTGTCAGGTGTATCCACGGCTCCAGCCACGTTTACACCTGCGAGTTCTGTAAAGGATGGCGAAGGCCTGCACCTTATAGAGCACTCACAGGTTGCCACAGAGGAGGACTGGTATGACGTGTGCCAATGGCTGGTAATCGTCAGGCCAGAACTCAATGTGTAACAGTCAGTAAGCAGCGAGATCAATGCCGTGGTTGGCTGGAAAGTCGGCAAGTACCGCTATGCCATTTCTCTCATTGGCAGAACATATAGTTGATATGTTCACGGCAGCAGAGACGTCCATTAAACCTAATGGACAGCTTGCAAAGGCATCCCAGAGGTGGCGAGGCAGTGTCGTATCAAAGCCGAATGCTGAAAGGAATGTGGACAGCATCAATAGATCTGAAGGATGCTTATTTCCACATTCCAATTACGAAGAATTTTCGTCGGTACGTGAGATTTGCATTTCAGGGCCGACAGTTGGAATTCAAGGTTCTGCCTTTTGGAATTTCCACGGCTCCTCGGGTTTTCACCAGTGTGGCTCTTGCAATAACAGCATACCTCCGCAGGAGAGGCATAGCAGACCACAGTTACATCCCAGAAGTTTGTTTACCTGGGAATGTTCTTTCATCTAGAGAAGGATATGCTCGTCCTACTCAGGAGAGAGTAGAAATATTCATCTCAGTAATACAGTCAGTGTGCAGCAGTCGTTATGTACTGGCATGGGTTTACTTGAGAATGCTGGGGTTGATGGTTTCTCTGGAACCAGTCATTCCACGGGCAGCCTTGCGCAGGCGGCCTATCCAGTTATTTTTCATGACGTAGTGGCCCCAGAGGACAGGTTCCCTGGACTCAGAGGTGTCGGTGTTGGAACCTTTTATTCACCTCATTCAATGATGGATGAAGAGAGAATCTCCTGGCCCAGCCTCAAGTACCAATGTACACAGGTGCATCAAAGGAGGGATGGGGCGCTTGCCTGTGAAAAAGCCACATTATCAGGGCTTTGGAATTTGGATCAGTCACAAGAACATATACATCTACTGGAATTACGAGCAGTAGTTCTGGGCCTGGAACATGTCATAAAGAAAGTTCAGGGCAAGATTGTTTTAGTTCGATCAGACAACTCAACAGTAGTGACTTACATAAACCACCAGCGCGGAACGAAGTCGTCCAGTTTCCATATGATGACTTGGAAACTGCTTTACTGGTGCCTAGAGTATATGATCACCTTGAAGGCAGTTCACATTCCGGGAAGGCTAAATCTGTTAGCAGACTCATCGAGCTGAAGGATGAGTGTTTTGCCCACAGAATGACAACTACATCAATGTGTGACGGATCGTCTGTTCGACCACTGAGGGAAACCCAACATAGATTTGTTCGCAATGAAGAAGAATGCGAAGATGACGATATACATCTCCCCGATTCCATATCCAAGTGCTAGCTATCAGTTGGGAGGGAACGTATGCATACGCATTCCCACCAGCAATCCTGATTCCAGAAGTTCTTCAAAAAATCAGGTAGGAGGAGTGCCAAGTGCTTCTGATTGCCCCAAATTGGCCAAGATGATCACGGTACATGGATCTGCTGGACCTTCTGGTCTGCAATCCGGTTCCTCCGCCTCTGATGGGCAATATTATTTTCCAGGTCAAGCCCCTTCACAACAACCCGTCAATGTTCCAATTGACTGCGTGGATGTTGTCAAGGAATCTAGAATTAAGGAGGGCTTTTATGAGCAAGCAGCCATGTGTATGGCAAAAGCCAGAAGAAGGTCAACATCCAGAGCATATAAATATAAAATCAATGGATTTGCAGACTGGTGCTCACACATATATGTTAATCCAATGGATGCATCTATTCAGGTAGTAGCCGATTCCCTCTGTCACCTGTATGATGCCGCTAGCATCAAGCCTAACTCTATTTATGGCTAAGTCAGCTTTAATGTCAGTTATCCCTTGCTTGGCTGATAGGGGAAGTGACGAAGTCTGTTCATTGAACACTTTAATAAAAGGCATGGTTAATCTAAGACAGAGAAATCCTCAAGCGATTCCATCTTGGAGTTTATCTTTAGTGTTTCAAGTACTAGCTGATAAACCCGTTGAACCACTAAGCTCCATTTCTATGAAAATGTTGACGCTTAAACCCATCTTTTTAATTGCTGCGGCCTCTGCAAGATGGAGAAGCGAAATTCATGTTTTATCCGCCGAGGCAAACCATTATGTGGTTACAGGGGAAGGCCTTAACCTTCTACATATGATTAATTTCATGGCTAAAAACCAGTCTTTGAAATATCCAGGTCAACCTATTATTTTACCAGCATTGACTAGGTATGATCCTAATTCAAAATCACGGTACCCAGTCCGCGCATTAAACAGGTACAAACAATGTACACACAGATGGCAGACGGACCCACCCTCGTTATGATTGTCTTATCTTGAACCCCATGGCAGGGCTCCAAAAGACACTATATCTAGGTGGATTGTGGAATGTATTCAATTTTGCCACAAATCCGCTACTGGTAAACAAGTTGACTTAGCCAAGGCTCACTGTTTCCATGGTGTAGTGGCATCCACCGCCCTATTTAATGGGGTGCCGGTGGATGACATTATGTCGGTAGCTCAGAGTAGAGGTGAGGCGAGCTGGTCACCTTTTTCACACGTTAAAAGTAGTTGCTGTGTCAGAGCAACCAACTAATTTGCATCATTATCACCTTTTATTCCTTTGATATCACCACCTTTTGAGTGACCAGATCTCCTCCAGTTCCGATTGGACGTTAGATGTAGATGGTGCCCATAATCCCCTCCCCTCATTAAATCATGTGCCTCCTGTCATCCAATGAGGTGAGCTTAAAGTTGATTAGCGTAATGATTGACAAGGGTTAATGAGGGTAATCAAGGATGATTGACAGGCTACATATTTGGACTCGTTCGATTGTGAAGCCCCGCCCCCACATTAGGTCACATGCCTCCAGGCATCCAGCGATGCGAGCTTAAGGGTAATTAGCATAATGCTGAATGACAAGAGCTAATGGTGTAATTAAGGCTGATCTCTTGGAGCCATGCCAAATGCTCAAGGGTTAATGTATTGCGTAATGAGTGATGGCAAGGCTACATGTCTGGACTCGTGTTTTCCTGGGAACAGCTTCGACGTCGAAGCCTTGCTCCCTTGTTAAATCATGGGTATCCAGGTATCCAATGAAGCAAACTTAATAGTTATTAGCATTTAAAAAATTTGATCTGTTAAGCCTTAACGTTTTTACTTTTTGTTTAAAGGGTTTAATCAGCATTTAGTATAAGTATGAATACAGGATGTTTTTGGGTTGTGATATAACCATAGCGCTCTGTAACAATGTACACGTATGCATAATGAAACGTAATGACGATTTTGTAGTAGACATATGCGAGTTTAGTACTGGTGGTGTTTACCCCACCAAGTGAGGCGTGTTTGTGTATGGTAATACATTTTGAAAGTTTGCCATGATGATTCCTGCATTCGAAGAAACTGTGCTTAGGGCTAGGTGTTCCGATAGAGTAGAGCACATTAATTACATATACAAATTAAAACCTCAATTAAAGGTTACTATCAGCACTAACTATTCGTACATCAAGCTAACTTGGTACTTTACTTCACCAGGTCAAACCGAGATGAAGCTAGCGTTCATGAGTGTAGCATTCCCTAGCGACTCTTGGAGAATTCTGAAGAACTTGCAGAAATTCTCAGAGCAATAACGAACTCTATGCTGGTGTAAAAGTTTGGTTTTTATACCTAACAAAACAAACCGAAGATTGCTATTACATTTCTTACCAGGCTTAGTGCGGCCGAACAATATTGATAAAGAATCTACAACTGGGCGTCAATATTTAGATAAAAACTCGATGGTTGACGTGATGCTCTCCAAAGATTACAGTGATTAGTTATTAAGCATTAGATTAATGGCGGATTCGTATCGCTCGGATAATGGGCAGAGCAAATCGGATTCGGCAGTAATGTGCCTTCACTGTCCGTCTCTCGAGTCAGCTTAAAATTAATGGTTGACAAAGACGTTCAGTTTGAAATAATCAAAACCATGTTCAGCGGTGTAAACGTGAAGTCAACGTTAATATCGGATGGATTATACATGACTACTACGTCTGATGAACTTAACCTAACTACAGTTTTAGAGGGTGACACTGTAAAGATTAAGGATTACGTTTTCTCGAGTCTGCATGACTCGATTACTGGGACTAGTGACCGAACTGATT
Organism: Chaetoderma sp. LZ-2023a; assembly: GCA_034401795.1. Classification (NCBI taxonomy): domain Eukaryota; kingdom Metazoa; phylum Mollusca; class Caudofoveata; order Chaetodermatida; family Chaetodermatidae; genus Chaetoderma; species Chaetoderma sp. LZ-2023a. The sequence goes on along the minus strand of CM067361.1, from coordinate 6,308,727 downwards.
CTGATATAGACCGGGCCATTCAGAGGATTATCGATCATGTATCCCCAGAGGACTTCGGAGAGTTAGATTACGATATTCAGCAAGTGTCTACGAATGTAGAGAAAAAAATACCCTCGAGATTTGAACCCCTACCGGATATGTTGGATTCTAAGGATTTACAGGATTATGAAGAAGAAGTAGAGGATTGTTTTACATCGCCTGACCCATGTGGCACTGTCAAAACTTATGCTCAATCCGCAGCTACACGGGACCACCTGATACATTCCATTGAGATATAAATGAATGTGAATATTTGAGTTTTGACTGTAAAACCATTCCACAATCTACCAGAGCCAATGCTACGGCTATTTTCGCAAATTTGTTGAATGTAGTGATCCGTAGTGGCGATTCGGGAGTGTTATGGTTGCCAACACAGCAGGCCATCTCAATGCGACGACCAGTGCATGATTATAAATTATTTCTTAAGACCTATCGACAATGTAGAATTACATTGCTTAAACGCAATAGAATGTGTACCTAAAAGCGACTTGTTTTGGGAATTGTCTACAGATCTGGATTTAGATTGGAATATTTTATACAGTTTTATACGTGTTATGCGGTTTATACAAAGCCTGTAAGACTGAATGGCTGAACGCGCTGTTTATAAGTTGCGTGAATAATATATACTACTACTACTGCCATAGATATGACCTATAATTATTGAATTCGTTTGTGTTTTCTCAATCAAATCTCGCTCGTATTATCGCTATTAAAAATTATGTATATATATATATATATATATATATATATATATATATATATATATATATATATATATATATATATATATATATATACACACACACACAACCCTGGATGCAGTTATAAGCAGACAAAATTTGCTAGAAAATAATGATACAGCCATCATTTTTTTAAAGCAGATAAAATGTGGGTCTGCTTAATTTACTGAAGCATATTCAGCACACTTGCGCCTTTTGGGCTATAGATTAATTAGCATTAGTGTATTGTTTGGTTTTAACAGAACATGACTAAAAGGTGATTTGACACGATTTTCATGTATTTTTGTTATAATTTATGTTTTTTCGTCGACCGATTTAAGTCATATATATCTTCGCGTATAATGCTCTTAAACCAGCACTAATCAGACACACTAAAAACTCTGAATATAACTAAAATTCTGCTATATATTTCACCCAAATCCGATGAATAGCGGTAATTTTCAACATCACGCAGTTTTGTGGAAATTCTTCAAGCACTCGGTAATAATATATTAGCTATGGTAATCATATAACAAATTGGTTGGATAAATGCAAATTATATGTTTCACTAACGTTTTCTTTAAATTGCAACTTTCATGCTAAATAAATGAAAATGCTGCAAGAAGAATACAAAGTTACCAGTTTTCATTAGTCATCATCGTCATCATCATTTTACGAGTTCCACCATGCCATAGACCTTACCAGTGGTGGATGCCTGTTTTGAACTCTTAAATTAGGCCTATTTATCTATATGAATATAAAAGTCTCGAATCTTGCATACGCCCTTGGCTTGTTATTGCCTCGGAAGATTGTTTTGGTATTGTATTATAATATTATTAGTAGGCCTACATGTGCCTTGTTTATTTGTTTGGTTGACATTATTCAGACCCCTGGGGCCGTATTCATGAAGAGTGCGTAACTTAGGCACATGCCTAAGTCACGCACCTATTTACTCCCCTACTTATTCCGTATTCACGAAAGGCTGACTAGCTTACATCAAAATGAGTAACTTAGGCACAGAGCTCTGTAGCATTTAAAGGCTAGAATCAGCTGTTCATGAGCTCCGCTTATGACGCGAATGTCACAGCTGTCAAATCTTTCTGTAGACCGCCAAAAAGTTTAAAAGTATCACAACATTAGGACTACTTCAGGTGTTCCCAATCCCCGTTGACAACATATATTGAGAACTCTATAAATATTAACATTATCTTCTAAATTAACAGGACTAGGTTACTATATGTGTTGCAAGTGTGCCAACTACTTGGTTGGAGAAGACTAGACTATTTCACGGAAATATTGGTCGGTCTGCATTTTACTAATATATGGCGTACTGCATTTCCGATAAATATTCCACTATAGATTTGTTGATTAGCAAGTCCATAAACAAGAGGTGAAATGACTCTTCCACACACACCATCCACCCCAACCCCCACCGCACCCCTCCCACCATGCCCACTTAGATACGCATCAGCCAGGAATTCGGCCTACAATGCATGTATCTGCAAGTCCCGCCACGCACACACACACACTGATACGTATGTGGTGAAAATTTCAAGCCTGCATTCGGTTCCAAATAATCCAATCCAAGACAAGTTTCATGGTTCACGAGCAGCACTTATGACACTTGAAACAGTCAAAGTAAATTGTGTGAAAGCGAAGAGATTCCAGACCTTCCCCCTCCCGTTTGTTGTCACATTGTATGGCGTTTGCAATGTTCTAGCCCATAAATAGATTAGCCAAATACCATTTTTGTTTACTTCAATGTCACTTATGAACCATTAAAAGTATGTCACAACTGTTCATATACGACATACCTTCAGCGTATAATACATCCGCACACCAGGTTTAGTTCCAGTATGTCAAAACTCTTGAAACTATAGCCTAAACTAACATGTTCTGTAACGTTCAATGAACCATGAAAAGTGAATCAAATTAAATCACGATGACCTATTTTTGTATAAACCTCTCTAAGATGCATCGACATATCAAGTTTAGTTCCCGTATACCAAAAACTCTTGAAGCTACATCCACTGACTGGACAAAAACGTCTGTAATGTTCCGTAAACCATGAAAAGTAGGTCAAAATTAGGCCATGCTGACCTACTTTTCACACCGCACATCGCCTGCAAAATATGCATCCATCTACCAAGTTTCATGATCATACATATAAATGTATTGAAACTATGGCCCGGACAAAGCGGTGACTATATGTGGAATGGTCCGGTAAGTGTACGAACTGCGTCTTCGATGGATTTACTATTTAATAACTATTCTGCCGAATAGGCATCAACAGCGCCAAGTGAAATTAGCTTCAATCTATTCAACAGCTTACCAGTAGTGTACATAAACTTTGAAACTGCGATTATGAAAATTCAGGGTTCACAGTATATTAATTGATCCCAACACACACAAATCATGGGCGGAGCTTGGCTATAGATGTGTGGATCAAAGCTAGAATTAGATCCCTCCTCTATTGCTTTTATAGCTCAGTTTATCTCACGTCTGACTGATTGGAAACAGCAACAGCATCCAATCAAATTAACAAGAGGTCTGTGACATGCACCTGGACCATTAGCATTTTAACTACCGTATTTGCATTTAAATAGGCACGATGGATTATTTTCGAAAAAAACAAGATGGTTACAAAAGGAATTGACCAAACAAATTATCGTTTGATATTTTGAAGCATATCACCCAAAGATCATTCAACCCAATTTTCATTGAAGTTGGACCATTAATTAAGGAGTACCGTTTTAACCATTACCACTCTGATGTCAATATTCAATCTCTTACTATGTCAATAGCAATGAAACCGGTATACATTTTTCAACAATTTTTGGATTATGTTTCTGCCTATGACAACATCTTACACCAAATTTTCTGAAAAATGTACAATTGTTGACATCGGAGAGGTAAGGGTTAAATGGTTTTGGAACATTTTCAAACAATCTAAGATGTCGGCCAAATATCGACCAAATAAAAATTAAGAATAATATAGATGTTCTAGATTCTACACCTATAGAATCCTTCCAGCCAAATTTGCATAAAATCCACCTAGTTGTTAAGAAGTAATACGTATTGACAATTTCTGGTAAAATAGTCCTAAAATCTATGATTTTCACCCCAAAACTTGGCAAAGCAAAATTCTGAATAAAAGATCTGGAGCCTACCATGACAGGCTCATTCTAGACACATTTTGTTGAAATTTGTTAAACAGCTCGGGAGAAGAAGAGTTTTGACAATTTCCAGTACAGTTTTCATAAAATCGATGATTTTTACCAAAAATTAACAAATCAAAATTCCGTACACAAGTTGCTAAGCCTACACCACTAGTCAAATTAGGTTGAAATCCACCAAGCCAATCAGAGAGACAGACGGGGCGGGGCGCCATGGGCAAGCTCACTTGGCTTTTCAGGCCAGGTGAGCTAATAATAAGGTGTATGCACATAGCAGCTCATCTGTCCAGTAATCGGTTAATGAGGAGGATTTTAAAGAAAATGTTGACAGACAGACAGACGATAGACAGTGGGCATGGCATAAAGTCACTTGGCCTAAGGCCAGATGAGCTAATAATAAAATGCAGGTACATAGCAGCTCATCTGCATGTCTTGAGACTGGAATTTCAGGGTTAACCCGTTAACACTGAAGGTGGTCAGAGACAGTCATATCAGTGATAAATTTTTCAACAATAATCCAGTCTGCATACGTGGGCACTTTGTATGAGAAAATTGAAAATTTCAAAAATGAGATCTGCAGTGGTCTTGAGACAGAAGATAATATTTTAGATAATTTACCAGTGAAATAGATGAATCGATAAGCAAGCCAGTCATTCCATTGATAATTTTTGCGAGCTAATCATCTCATAACCAGTAAATTGACATGGACGTAGAAAAAAATTCACTTTTTACCAACCTCGACTACTACAAATATTCAAACAGTTGAACAAGTGACCATACATTTGTTTAAAGAATCACATTCTATCTCACATGGGTATATGTGCTAAAGCTATCCAGATATTCCAACATAGAGCAATATTTTGATTAATTTTAAGTAACTGAGACAATCCAGACTGCGGTCTGATCCCAAATATGATTTTGCTGTCTACAACAGAAGCTGACAATGTCCAGAAATGTTCAACAGAATCCTCTGTCTGAAGACAGGAGAATGTATGCACGCATAAATAGAATTATATTTATTTTCATACCATCCTGCATTTTAAAGTTATCCATACAACAGACCATTTTTACTAATCTTAACTCTTAAGTAAATGTATGTAATGCTAACAAGGGAGACACCTCTCGTGGACAGATATATTGGCATATAATCAGGCTTGCCACAAAGTAGATATATTAACATAAGAAATTTGGCACTAATCCACAGAGATGGTCTCTGGGAACACAAGCAATGTATAATTCTTAAAATTCTAAAATAAGCAATAATCATTGGGGTTTTTAACATTTTAATGATTAAGATTTGTCATGAAATTTAAATCTTTGCTTATTAATTGTCCATTGGCAGCTCAAGAGATTTTTTTTAAATTTACCTGACTGGCTCAATTACTGGCAGTGGGCCTGTAATTCCAGCAGTGAAATTAAAAAATATCAAGTTTTCTCTCGGTCTGCAAATGGGTATTTCCCAAGACAACTACACAGCCCTAACACAGGCCGGTTTTGTCCGTGTTGAACATTAAAGAGTTAACAAATCACTAGCTGTTACTCAAATCAATTTCGGAACATTCAACAGCGTCCAAGCATGTAACGCTTTAATGGTCAGCATTTGTCAAGAATATTTTATTTTTACTTAGAGAATGTCCATTTGCCACCATGGCCAATAAGGCTATTTTTGAAATTTATTCGTGGAATGCATGTCTCGGGTATTTAACCAATCACTCAGTCCAGTGGTAATTTTTAAAATATAAATAGCATTGACCTCGTCCTGCAAATGCAGAGTTTCTATGGAGAAGTCAGCCAAGCCAACCTCTGCAGTATGCTTGAATATCCATAAATTTGCAACCCAAGAGACTGTTTTGGAAAATTCACCACTGGAATCACTAGCTCGATAAGCAAGCCAAGTCTGCAAATGGTCATTGAATAAGCAAATTATTTGACCTTTGTGACGTAATTTAGCCATTAAAGGGTTAATTTGCTTAAATCCTTGAAATCATACATGTGTAGCTTAAATCGAACACTAAATACTAAAACTGAAAAATAATCAACTATCATGACTATATATACTTACTTTAATGCTTTCATTTAACAAAATTCACATTTACAGTAGCATTTATGTTTAAAACACATAGAATGCAGTACATACAGTTATTTATCATCTGTGTTGAATGAAAATTGATTAGGCTGTCAAAATCTGTGTTAATGGTGTGATCTGATAAAGTGTCTTGTACATTAATATCATTCATATCAATATGTATGTGTCTCTGTCTGTTTACACATACAGTATCTATCTGTTCAGTTTGTCATATCCTGATTTCCTGAGAACACACACTGATTTGGCATCGCCTGCATATTTCTACATTGAGAATGCATCTTGGAAATTAGGTAATCTGAGAAGGCACACGTATTCATTTTAATCGACACAGTCTTTTAAAAGTGCTGATCTTTCTAAACCATGAACAATTGTTCTGTCCATCTTGCATCTCATCAGGCTCATTGTAACCCTGTGTCAGCTTCAGTAGGCTTTGCTCACAATGGCTCCTGCAAAATAAAAGACAGTTGTGTGGAATGGTCAAGTCAATCAGAAACTGCATTTGTAGTGGTCCTGAGAAATACCTATGCATGTCAGGAAGATATTTTAGAAAATTTACCACTGGAATGGCTAGCTCGATAACAGAGCCAGTCAGTCCAGTGGAGCATTTTCTAAAATACTATTCTCTTTAAAACAACCTTTACATTCTGATGTCCATATTGTATCACTTGTCATGTCACTAGCAAAGAAACTGCTGTAGGCTACATTTTTCAACCACAGCAACATATTCCATCAGATTTGTTGAAAAATTAACTACCATTTTTTAATTTAATTTGTAAACTTTAAATTTTGACACCAGATGGGTAAAGGTTAATCTTGGTCTGCAAAGTGCAAATTGGCATTCAATAAGCAACCTTTCTGATTTTCTAAACCATTTTTGACCATTTATGAGTAAGCCTTTAAGACTTAACTTTCTTCAAGGAAATTAACCAAATTTAAATTTGCTCAAAGAAAATGTCAATTTGGAGACCAAGAGAAGAATACTTTTTAGGATTTACCACTGGAATGACTGGCTCGGTTATTGAGCCAGTCATTTCACTTGTGAATTAAAAAAAATTGCCTTCTCTTGTCTGCAAATGGGCATTTCTTAAGACCACTGTGGACACCATTTTGGGCTGATATTTGTGTTAAACAGTTAAGCTGTTGAATAATTTAATTCAGCTGGAAACATGAGTGATATAATTTATATCAAAATATTTAAATTAATAAAAGATCTTGTTGAATATTTTGAGGCTAAATGCACCTGGAAACTGGTGCTTTCTAATATGTCCAAGAAATGTTTCCTATGGGACCAAAAGCTCCCAGCCAAATAGGCGTCAGAACATTCAACAATTTACCTATATGTATACTAATTACTTTAAAATTAAGAAACAGTGATGAGGCAAAGAGAAATTTAGCCAGATAATACCAGTCATGTCAGTAAGGATAATCATTCTATATACAATCATGCATTTATATGGATCTTATGTTTTTCAGCTGTCATTAATTTATCATAAATCTTTTGAAACAATATTAGAAATTAGAAAACTGATTGACATGCCTTTATTGTTGAAAAATTGAAGCAACAAATTGCAAATTATCAACACCTAAATAAAAGCTATTCCACAGGATACACACGAGGGTCAGGAGCACCTAATTATGAATCAAAGAATTAAGCAAATTTGTTTTCAATTGTCCATATTTCAATTTCACTCATTATTTGTCTATCAGTTTGAATTGCATTCAACTGAATTCATTCCAAATCATTGACAGATTGAGCTACATGTAGGGACTGAATTAGAGCTGTTGTGGAACAAATGTAAATGCGTACATCATATATTTGAACCTGCTACATCTAAATCTTACTAGAAGTAAGACCGCCTGTTTGGGCAACCACTGTTAATTAAAAGGTATGTCTCATAAGTCATTTTGTATTTACCTACTAAATTATTACATTTGAAGCACATTTTTCATCATGTTTGGAAGGCATTCCTAAAAATCCAGCCCACTATATGCACAACAATATGTAGGCCTATTGTCATCGATAGCCACCAGCATTGGTGCATTTTTACGCACAGCACTGCTATTTAGTTGCACCTGTTCAATGATGTTATAAGTTATCACGGTGCGCCTCGCCATTGGGGGAAATGCAAACAACGTCATTAATAATGACGTCGTAGAGAAATATCGTCCACTAGAATTTTCAAATCACGTTTATCCAGACATTACCTACAAAACCCGGGAATTCATGCATGACTGAGAATAAACACATGAATACACAATGCATCAAACGGAGAATGACATGGTCCTGGGCCTTAAATCTCATGTTACAGCTCTACAATGAAATTGACAATCACGACCTTCCACGGCCATGATGATGATCAACTTGTGAGAATATTACGTGACAGTGAATGATGCCTCATATTACATCTACATATGCATAAATATGAATAAATACAACTTTTACATGGCCTGCTTCATACTATTTAATCATTTTACATTCTGAAGTAAATTTATGCCATTTCGTGATAGCTAGATAAATATAACTGGGGGAATATACGCATAATGAAGGACCATATCCCATAATGCAATGGCGGCCCATGAAAAGAGCCCACAGACGCTATATCATAAACCGGAATCACAAATTCTCATGACCGGAAATCATGTTTTCTCAGTTGCAAGTTATATGTAATTTAGTCTGGATCCATGAATCATTTTTTGTAAATTTTTCCTCATTACACGCACGTACATTTTATCTATATTCACTCGCGATGGCTTCATGTGAAGCCAATCAGCCATCGCTCACTGTATTCACTATGATATGCATGTAGGTAGTGCCGAATACATCACATGAGTGGTGTATCTCCATGGTGGCAGAAACTTACAAATTGTCCACATCCCTCCCAGAGGAAGTTTTGGTGGAAATAAATTGCTGAAATATTCATTGCCCAGATTAGTTCCCAGAACTTTATCGTACTCTGATTGGAAGAAATGGCTTATGACGACATACATGTATGTTTTAAAGAAATTTCTAGGAATTTGACATAAATAAGGAGACTCACTATTTGGCACCTCTAAAAAAACCTAGAATCACCAGTGGGTTGTGACCATGATGATCAGTGCCACTGTGTCCCAGTCATCTAATTTTCACAATGTTCAGAGTGGGCCCTCATCCCGAGTGAGTCAACCAGTGATGTAGTATCTGGATCCCCATTACTAGAGCAAAATTAACTATTTCTCCTTCGATCAATACTTACCATTACATTACTCATTGATAATACAGCTACCCCGAAGCTGTACTCTAGGAATCTAGATTTAGAAAGCTTTACCGGCTCCTGGAACTGGGTACTCGGTTCCCAACAACCGGGTACCCGCCTGCCAGAGACACTCATTCTTGTTTGTATAGCAACAAGAGAATACTTGCTTTTTGTTCTTGGAGAAATCTGAGTTTTCTTTGTGTTTTTCCCTGTGCCTTTTGCTGTTTCTTGTTTCTGGATTACTGGATTTATTATGGAAGGCGTCTCTGAACCTCAGGTTATATTCTTTCATTTTATTTCTCTAGTTATATGGAGACTTATGGAATTTCCTGTGTGTTGCATGTCCCATTTTCTGACCCCGGAACTGCGACGTGTGTTACAACGAAATATGCCAGATAAGATTAACTCCTTTAATCCCAACGCTGATCGGGCAGTAATATGAAACTAGTTGTTAGTTTACAGGTGTTTAACACTAAAATCGGCTTACATCGTTCAACCATATGATCCGAGTGGGTGACGTCACACCCTTTCATTGCTCGGATTATTTGGTGAGGGGAAATGTTTCATTAATTCGTGCATCTTATTCTTGGTAGCTGCGGGCGTTTTGTGCCAGAAACTTTTGAATTATGTCAAGTTTTGCGTGTAATCACGATCTGTTTGCATTGATCGATGATATCAAAATTCTTGATTAAGATGTGTGTTCTGCCATTTTACCGTGTTCTACAGCAGTAATGTTAATTAATTTTGTTGTTCCTTCACATATCGTTTGGCTTTCGTTTGAGTAGTATAATTTTGAAATGAATTCTTAAATATACCACGAGTTCATCCGCTATGGTTCCTGGTTCCGGTTTTTATATACATCTTGCCGGATCAATTTATGGCCGTATTATTGGCCTGCTCTCGTTCTTGTCGCCATCTTACACGACCTTGGTTGTAACGTTGTGGGTGTTGGGTGCTGGACGGTTAACTTATAATTTATTGTCAATATATTTCAAAGTTATTTGTCTGCCTTCCATTCCTATTTCGTTCCACTTGCTTATTTAGGTTTTGTGCTTGTTTTCAGGCCAAACCTACCCTGCCATAATGTCCTGAGTGTCATAAATTCGTGAAGGTCTTTTTCAAGGACCATGTCTGTTATCGGTGTGCTAAATGTAACGTTGACGATATGTGTAATGTCTGTGCAGTGTGGCCCGTCGAATTGTTAGTCGAGTTCCTTGCCCAGAAGGGCTTGGCAGGGTCTGGCTCAGGCGGTCCAAAAAGAAAGCGAGGAGCATCCGTTTCAGCCCCTGGTGGCGCTCCTCGTTCGCAGTTGGAGGGTTCGGAGATGGCAGCCCTGGCATGGTGTGGGGTCGCTATGCAAGAAGCCTTGCATAGCATCCTGCCCACGCTGGTGTCGATCATCTCTGATACCGAAGACTGTGGTGCAAACTCTCCGTGTCTGATATAGACCCTTTCCTTGGACAGGGTTCTGGACTGGTTACCGAGGGGACGATCTTGTATGGCTCCCTGGCGGTACCATCGGGCTTCAGCCTGATGGGTTCTCCTTCACTGCGGCCACCTTCGGGTGCCCAGTAGGGGTAGACAGTCCGTCGGGCATGGGAGCCATTCGTCAGGATGGCTCCAGTATCTCTTCAGCTGGTGACGACTCTTCAGGGTCTGGGTATGAGGAGGTCGAGGAGGAGAGGCTGTTGCGGCCTGAGATAATGCGGGTGGAGTGCATAGAGGCTGATTCCGTCCTGGACGGATCTGCCCTCCATCTGTCTGGCTTGTTGCAAGCCATGGCATTCGTTCCGCCCGTGGTTGAGGCCACACCGGTACCGGGAACCCGTCCAGTGCTGGTTGGTTTGCCAGCAACCGATATGGTTGGCGCCCATGTATGGTCACAATTTCGTAACCGCTATGGGTCCGCACGGTTTTCTGTGCGGGCCTACTCCATGGAGCAGTATGTTTCATGGGGTGGCAGCAGAACCATGCGGTACCGCTATTGCTGGATTTCCAGCAGTGGCTCCTTGCCTGGAGGTTACTGCTGGTAGACCCGTGAACACATCACAGGGGTGTCTTCCTCGGAGTTTGACGGGTCCGATGCTCTGGCTTGTCTAGCCAGGGTCGACGTCTTGGCCACGACCGAGGAAGACATGTCCATTGGACTGGATCCAAAGTTCAAGGAGTTGCTTGAGGCTATTTATGCCAAGCAACTCACGACCAAGAGCCATCTCCCTGCAGCCTCTAGGGAGTCGCGGGCAAGGTGCCGTATACCATGGGGTAGTACGAGCGGTACGGTGTGGTCCCAATGGTCACTGAGGATGACTGTTGGGTTCTTGGTGTCCAGAGTGCAGGAGCGGGTGGTCCCGCTCAGGCACATGTGAGCGGAAGCTGGGGCAGGCCACCCTGTGCCACCTGCTGCGCTTTCGTGTGTCAACGATGGCCTTGTGCTGTCGATGGACATGTTGGCCAGGGTGCAGGCGAGAGTGAGTGGGAGTCCTTGACCATATGTGTCCGGCTACGGCTGTCAGGGAGCATGTGCTTGGAACGCCCATGAACGGCCCTAGCATCTGTGGTTGCCAAGCGTGGATCATCTTAGAGGACACAGCGAACATTGCGCAAAGTCGGTTAAGGTTGATCTTCAGCTAGAGCTAGTACATCAGGCGCATGCACTAGGGGCTGTTGCAAAAGCGCTAACTGCCCAGCCTTCCTCCAAGAAACAGAAGCAGCATAAGGGCTAGGCGAAAGCCAAGCCAGCTCCTTCTGCTATTGCTGGGCCTTCTCAGCTGCCTGCGGCTAAGAAGGCGAGAAAGGTTGTGGAGGCTCCTGCCCACGCTAGTGGTGGCCCTGATCGCCCGAGAATGGCAAGGGCAAAGTGAAGGCCTCCAAGGGCGGAAAGAAGGGAGCGGATCGTATCTGAGGGTATGGTAGCTCCCTTTGTATCCATCTAAACCATGCCTGTGCGACAGGAGCAGCGGTGCCAGTGAGACCAGTCAAGCCAAGACCAAAATGGTTCTATCTCTCGGTAAGAGGTGGGGGGGGGGGAGCTGGGCGGATCGTGAGCCAGACACCCGTATTAGGTGTCAATGCGCCTATAGTGGGTGGAAGGCTCATGCGCTTCGTCGAGAATTGTCGAGGTGTGGCGTCAGACAGGATTTCCCGGCACATAAGTTGTCTTTGACACCTGTCTGGACGCCCGTTCCATGTAGGGCTTCACGATATACCGATATAACATCGAATACTGATATCCCAAGTGTACCGGTTTAAATATCGATATGATTATATGTGAAATCTCGTGAGATTTTGTATTATAATCAGTGCCGAAGCAAATGTGCTGTGAAAAATCAATAATTCCAAGCACATACGCCAGTGAAGTCTGTTTAGCAGTGATCAGTAACAGTGACGGCGGGGTGTGTGTGGGGGGGGGGTGTAGGGGGGGGGGGGTCGTAACCATTTTAATGCTACGTGTCAAATAACACCACCTGGCTATTGCTATATAGGGTCTGGGAAATATTCTATTGAATATCGTTAAAAGGATCTTGCTGATAACCTTTGCAGCCTAAACCGGCAACAGTTTTCAGTCAAAATTATTTCAAAATATTAAACAGCTACTTCTATTCTTAAAATGTAAACAAAAGTGATTACTGAATTGAATGCCCATTTGCAGGCCAAGAGAAGACTATTTTTGAAAATTTACCACTGGAATGACTCGCCCGCTTATCTGGCCAGTCATTCCAGTTGTACATTTTCAAAATTAGCATTCTCTTGGTCTGCAAATGGACATTCCTCTAGCCAACTAAGGGGACCAGTTTTGGCTCGTATCCCCACTAAAGGATTAAATTGCCACCATAATAGTTATAGCATATCATCTCTGTATCATTATTGAGATTTTAAGTGAATATGTTCACTTGAATAATGCGATTTACTCATTGAAACATTGATCTGTTTTTTGTACTTTCAACACCAATTATCTGAAACTGTATATAGACTTCAGGGGATTTGACATGTAGATGCATAGACGTCGACTTTCACTAATTCAATCGCGTTTATTTTAATGGATCTTTCCCTCTGCTTAGCATTTGAAGATAGACAGCTGGCAGATAATGCCACGGTAGCCTTAGTTTCCCAATAATCTATTCTGATAATATTAGCAATACACCTTTCCCACATGGACGTCATTACGCTGGGATTCCCCTAAATCAGCGGTCAGAGCAAAACTGCTGGCTGGTACCACCGCCAACAAGCCGCTGACCAGCGTTGAGTTACTTTTGCACTAAAATACACCGTAATCTAAACCGTTCCTATGTTAAACTAACATCATTATATTATTTGAATCATATATCATTGGAAAGCGCATTCAATTGCCGAAACATTAATGCATTATTTCTTATATTTTTGTAACGTTTTCACTGAGTTATTTGCGTATATAAAATACACCATTCGTGTTAGATTCATTAAATCAAGTGGGCAATATAGGGGATATTTTAAAATTTCAATCAACTGTATTAAATTTTATAAAACTATAAAAACCAATACAGAAAAGTATAGAAAATTGGCTTAGCTTTCCAATGATGTATGACTTCAAAAATATTATGGACAAGGTTTTTCATATGCACTGCTTATAGTGCACTGTATCTGATTTCCATAGTAAAGTAATGCTGTTTGCGCGTCGGCTATCGCAGTTACCAGTCGGAAGTGGTAAGCGTGATGCATTCAGGGAAGGTATTTTCCCGAAATACGCTAATGTGGGAAAGGTGTATTCTCCATTTACTGTTCTCAATCTTATCTGATTAATATTAATGAGCCTCGCTTTGACTTCCATTGGCGAGTTCCGCCCTCTGGTCCATTTTAACATTTTACGTCTTGTGAAAATTATTAGACTTCTAATGAGTGTTTTAATTGTTCTTTTTTATCGGCAGCCACCTTAGACTTTCAAGAGTTTTCAGAAGCCTTTAAATCTCTACCACTACTACTATGGCTCGATATCAAACACATTTGGTTGGAACGACCCTATGATGATAGGCTTCAAGAAATCGAATGGGAATTTTGATTGGTCATGCAAATTTCTTGGTCATTTTGGATTTTCCGAAAATTCTCCATCATGACTATTTAAATACAAACGGGTCAAATGCTATTGTTCAGGTGAGCGCCACATACCCTTGTGCCTCTTGTTTAACTATTGACCCAACAAGATGGTGGTTAGTGATTAGATGTTTATTCATTGGCCAAATGAAATAAAAGGTGGATGCTTCAACACTGGCCGATCATTGATGGTTGCATTAAAATGTTTGTTGAATCATTGGCCCGACCTTATGCCAAGATATTATTTTTGTTTCCATGTTTGTTCAAAGTTCTGTACATTATATTGATTGTTACTTTGTTGGGCCTACATTTTCAGCGTGGTACGTTGGGCTAATGTAAAACGAACAAGCAAAACAAAAGCCAGCAAACATTTACTTCGTCAACTGGTCCAGCGAATAACCTCTGTTCGTTTTACTTTTTCCCAACGTAGAACTGTTTGCTCAGAATGCTTAAGTGTGGTTATGTCTCTGTTCCTTGACTGTTGTCAACCATGTACATGTATGTATGATTTGCAAACTGAGATCTGATGTGTTAATTTGGCAGGTGGCTATCTTGGATATGGTAAACATACGAAATGTAACATTAAGACGTGTACACCTGAATCATTTAATGACATTAAAATGGCCAGTAGCATCATCAAATGACGAGCTGCAAAATGTAACTGATTTAACATCACTATGCAAACATCCCCAATCGAGAGTCTGCACGCTGTTTCAACATTCATTAAAAACATGGTCCGTTAACTATCATGGATTACTTAACCTGCTCAAATTAGTTTTAGACTGCAACAATTTTGTATGTAATAGTTCCAATGTTCTTAACTGTATTACAGTTGCATCCTGTTCATCTTTTCAATATGCTATAGCTTCAACAAGAAACATTTCACTGCACAATTATTCACTTTCATATTTGCTCCACAACAAATCATCATGAGGGCCATGAAGCTGGCTCCTTATTCCCAGTTCCTTATTTGGACGTGAAATTGGCTCCTTATTCCCAGTTTCCAGTTCCTTATTCAGACATGAAGGTGGCTCCTTGTTCCCAGTTCCTTTTTCGGACGTGAAGTTGGCTCCTTATTCCCATGATGTTAGAGTTCATCTGCGCATTGACCTACATAGAATTTGTGTAGGTCACGCTTTGTAGGAATATGGTATCTGAATAAGGAACTGGGAAAAAACTGAATAAGTAACTGGCTTCCTATGCTTCAGAAAATTGACCAAATCCAATGCAAACACATGTAATGTTGTTAAAATGTGTCTGCGCATTGACCAACATTAAAAGATGTAGGTCACGTGACCTAGAAATAGGTCATCTGAATAAGGAGCTGGGAAAAAGGGAATAAGTACCAATACAGGTACTTTCTACGCTTCAGAGAATTGAACAAATCCAATGCAAACAAATGTAATGTTGTTAGAATTTGACTTTCAGTGAGCCACATAAAAACCTTTAGGTTACGTGACCTAGAAATAGGTCATCTGAAGTGAATAAGTATCTGGCTTTCTATGCTTCAGAAAATTGAACAAATCCAAACTTATGTAATATTATTAGAATTTGACTGCGCCTTGAGCCACATACAAAAATTTAGGTTACGTGACCTAGAAATAGGTTATCTGAATAAGGAGCTGGGAAAAAGCGAATAAGTAACTGGCTTCTCAGGCTTCAGAGAATTGGCCACATCCAATACAAACACATATAATGGTATTAGAATTTGATTGCACGTTGACCAACATTAATAAATTTAGGTCATGCGACATAGAAATAGGTCATCTGAATAAGGAGCTGGAAAGTAGTGAATAAGTATCTGGCTTTCTATGCTTCAGAAAATTGACCAAATCCAACGGAAACTTATGTAATATTGTTAGAATTTAACTGCGCCTTGAGCCACATTAAAATGTTTAGGTCGCGTGACATAGAAATAGGTCATCTGAACAAGGAGCTGGGAAAAAGGGAATAAGTAACTGGCTTTCTATGCTTCAGAGACGTGACCAAATCCAATGCAATTACATGTAATGTTAGAATCTGATTGCGCATTGAGCTACATTGATGGTGTAGCGCGGATCGACCGGGTGGGTACCGACCGTCCCAGCTAAACTGGGTATGGGCCTTCCGCCCTGGACTCGTTCCCAGAAGCGCACCCAACTGGGTAGAGCAGTAGGTATGCATACACGTATACGAGAGGCTTTATGTCATGAAAACGACTACGTTCATTAGAATGCGTGGTGCCCATACACACGCTCGGGTGCGTCAGTAACGACACACGTTGAAGATTTTCGGTCTATCTTCTTATTCGAATTTACTTGTCACCGCTACACGGAGAAGACTTATGATGATAGGTTGCTGCGACAACTTATCTCCTCCGAGTACCAGCGATACGATTACTAGGCTCGCCTCTTCTGATGGTGATGAAGATATTTGTTTAGTAATCTGGGCCTATCTGACTCTCACGAAGATGCTCAGGTAAGGCAAGGATTTTGTTCCTTGCTGCTGAAGTATAACTCACAAACTCAACTATGATCTATGCTTGGTTAACTAATTGATTATTTATTCTCTACACTAATACTGATATAACAGAGATGACTTTTACTGTCGTAATATAAAATGGTACTTTCTACAATTATGAGATGATTTGATTTAATTAACTTATTTCGTGCTAACTATTCGATCCTATCTCTAACTCAGACGAATTACTCCCAAACTGCGTTGGTGTGCTATTCGCATATCTATGGCTACTCGACTATTCACGGAACATGACTGCTACGGAATCACTGATGGTGAGGATTAAAGATTCAGTAGACAAAGTGCCTACTATATACTATTCACATTTACCTAACTTCTATACATATTACGATACATAGATCTATATATATCGTAATACATAGTTTCTGTTCCTTTCATCTTTCTAGGTAGTCATAACCACAGTTTGATTGGCCCGCATCCTTCTTGCTTCCAATCAACATCTGCTTATCCCTTCCTAGAAGATTGTACCTATTCTCGTTGGTCGTCCTGACCAATCCCTGTTCGCCTATCTCTCGATTTAACTTTGAAACTTCGTTTCTTTGGTTTCTCTGCCACAGAGTTTGACTCAATGCTCATTAATTATGACGTCATCCTGACTAATCAAACTCTGGGCTTCTCTTCTCGGGAGATACTATAAAACAGGGTCAAAGCGGTGTTGGCTGGTTCTGCTTGGATGCGATCTGTCAGCTAACTAACAACATTACTGTATGTGTTGTTGTAGTATGCCTTTCTTTGATTGACATATAGTTGATATACACATTTCGATTATGTTATTAATTCCTACAGGACGCTACAATGCCTCTGTCCTGTCCCTTGCCTATCATGGATAAGCCTGTAGGAAGCGAACGTTAATAAGCACATGAGCTGTATGATCTCATTGCCAGCTGGTGTTGTTGTACTTGCTTAAGGGAGTCGGAATGCCGAGCGTCCACAACTAACTGTCCGTCTGTTTCCTATAATTCATTATCATCTCTCTCGATTCCCATCGATTCTTATCTATTCTTATCACTCTATTATTTACTAAACTATTGACCAAAACGACTGCTGAACATTATAAAAGTGTGTGCCGATCCCACAGCAACAACTTTTATCTTCAACTATTGACAGATATCAGCAACCCAGATCCGTCGGTCCTATTTCAATCTATTCCAATTTCTAACTTATTGTGATGAATTTACTGCTACAGTTTCACTCTGGTTCCTATTCTATTTCTGCGAAACCTATTCTATTTCCGCGAAACTGTATCACTATTGCCAGCACTGGCTGAAGTCATCCAGTGCATCTTCCTATCTATACATAACTACTATGATGCTTATCAACCCCTAGCTCACCTGGTATTTTCAAACATAAATTTCACTGAGGTCTTACTTGCAAATATAAGACATCTACCGGGGTCATGACTTCCCATAAGACGATCCGATATCTACACATGCCCCTCAACCGAAGTTAATTAACCCTCTCTTAAGGCCTTAAGAGAACGACAATTAACTCGTTGTACTCTATCAACAACAAAACCACACTATACCAGGGCTATCCAGACCTATAACACTATACCCTCATATTAACGGAAAATGATGATAGCCACGCTACCAAACAATCAAAATGAATCCTAAACAAAATAAGATAAACATAAAACAATCACAACGAATCATAAACAAAATAAAACGAACAATGTGAAAACAATATCTAACCCTTAATCCTACAGGATAATCATTACAGGTCATGAACAATTCCTAATCAATGTAATAAATTGAACCATAAAGTATACTAAAGTCTGTGTCATAGTTAATATGATGAAAGAATCCACTTATCCCATCTCAACGTTAGGAATGAGGAATCCATAAAACAAAAATAAAACAAACATGGCACTATTATAAAGCTTGTGCTACAGTGACACATCCTCGTAGGATACACGAATGTTAGGACTGTCAATCACCACGTCTATCCAGTCATCAGCCGTCGGGTCGATCCCAGTCCTGGCAACTGCATTAGGCGACGACCCGGCTGACATCCTCAGTGGCTCCGGTAGGGCTGCAGGTCTCCGGGGCCTTTGAGGGTGAATAGTCCGCGGCGCATTGCTATGGGCTGCATGTGGCTTGCACTTAATCCATATCCACATGCGTGAAATTATACCACACTTCCACATTATCAACACGACGACGAGCACTACGACAAAGGAGCCGGTAGAATATGATACAAACGACCGTACCCCTACGCCATCAACCATCGCTGGGTCGACCGCAGATAATGGTGCTAGCGGCACGTACTTAGACTTATGCAAATGGTCCCACTTCTGCATACTCAACTGATTAACTATCATTTATTGGTTTAGTACTCCAGCCACATCCAACCGTGGTGTATCAATGGCCAGACTGATTCGAGTGTAAGTACTACTATAAGACTGTACGGGCTCAAATCGCCAACCCTTGCCACTATAATCACATTCTCCAGACATTAGAGCAAACACACCATTCTTAACTACACACCGGTCTGTCAATCGTCCGCTGCAGTGTACTTGAACAGTTTCTCCGAACGTTTGCAACACCACAACAATTTTCTTGTTGGCAAATACTCTACTAGACGTTTCGTTGGACCCAGTCAATCGAATATTTACATGTACTATCCGTGGTATCCTAACTATGTTAACTAGTCAGGGTACTTGGTCTAGTCGACCTTCCGCTGACCCTGACATACCCTATGCTTACCACCACGACATCCGTACTTGGTCACATACAAACCGGTCTCCGTGAGAGATACATCGATTGATTAAGCTTCTCAACAGCAATACTCGAACCCAATGCACGATGTCTACTCCATAACCATCTAGCAAAACCTTGCTGATTTCGGCCAGGAGGATAATTCGTCCGGCATTAAGTTTGCCATCTCTCAACATGAACCGCATACTCTGCATAATCAACGTACGCATCCTGTCCTTATCAGTGTTGCACAGCCTATCAATGTTGGCTATCATTGTGCAAGCGGCCCGAGCGGCCTCAGCAGATATGGCTGCCACAGACATGGTTTATGTTTGGTACGTTTTATCAGTTACAACCCTTGAACCTACTATGCGAGGCTATATCTAAATGCGATGTTTACTAACGCGACCAATTATATGATGTCGATAGTACCGCGATTTATGCAGAGATTAACTTTATCTCTGGTTACGTCACCTTATAACCGCTTCTATACGACCACTGAAGTCATCGTATAGCGCTCGGCCAAATGCACCAATCCTGAGCCGCTTACTGTCTGACTCGACCTCATGATCATGACTGCGCTTGCGCAGAAAGTACGGGTGAGAGGGAATCGTTTCCATTTGGCTCATTGGCAGGCTCGGGTACATCCTCCGAGGTGTCCATCATAACGGTACGATGATTTTCTGTGTTTTCCCTCGGTGATCCATAGTCTCGATCATTACTCATCCCAGGTTGATCTAGACTTACAACCACCTTGCGCATCTTTGGTTCCCCATCAGAAGCTGGTCGCTTCCTACAAGCCCTCTTATTCGATTTCACATCAGAGTCGTTTACCGGCAAAAGTTTGGACTCGGTTATCACCACTCGAGGGTGATGGCTGTTTTTCATACCTTTAGCAGGGTTACGAATAGGGCGTGGTCGGACCTTGTCCCAACACATCTCTGAGTCGACCACGCGCAACTTAGCTACATTAAGCACGCGCACCTTCCCAGATCTCTGATGGCGGACATGAGCCACGGGACCATTGATCTTAAAGATCACGTATTCAGGGTCACTGTGAGAGGTCAATTTCATCCTCTCCTCAGCCTTCACAACCACTGAATCGCCCACCTTAAATTCCCCAGCGTTTGCACGCTTGTTAATTTGCTCGCGGTGAACTTCTCGAGACGTAGCCGTTTCTCCACGAGCGCGCAGCAAGGCATTATTAAGACATGTAAGTCTTTCACCCAGATCTTGCATGGCATCCAGTGGGATTGTTAACAGAAGTCTTGCACGACGACCATACGTCAGATAAAATGGCGTATATCCAGTCGTGGAGTGATGAGAGCTGCGGTATGCTGTTAAAGCCGCGCCCAATTCGTCCTCCCATGCACGAGATTCATTATTAACACCTTTCTGGATTAGCTCCTTGAGCGTACGATTGAACCTCTTGGTGCGTCCATTTGTTTGCGGATGGTATGGACTCGATCGTCTATGATCGATACCGTGTTCTTTAAATCGTTCCTCCAGACTATTTGAACAAAATTCTTTCCCTTGATCCGTTATCAGAATCTCAGGGACCCCATGACGAGCTACATACTCGTTGAAAAACTTGTCTTCAACATTCTGAGATGTCTTGGCAGCAATCAGATATGCTTCTGCCCATGCAGAACAGTGATCGATTATCGTCATGATATACACATTACCTCTGCTTGATTCTAACAGTGGACCGATCAAATCCATACCAATTATCTGACTCGGATAATTAGCCATGGGCATCTCACTGTATTTAGGTCGTGTAGTGACGGGTCGGTTGACCTGGCACGTGGTACACGTTTCAAGCATACGAACCACATCTTTCCTTAGCGACGTCCACACAAAAGAATCTCTTACCATACCGATGGTCTTTTTCAGACCTTGCTGACCGGCCCTCTCATGAGCCTTCCGGAGCACTCTCTCACGGAACAGGGTAGGTAATACTATTCTGGGATACTCAGCGTCCAGCGCTGAGGGGGTCACTAAAGAGTAAAAATTCCGTTTTGGACCATATACTCCTCCGGCGTGTTTTTGAACAACTCCGGGTATTCCTTGGTCTGCTCGGTACGCAAGTCGTCATAGGGTATGTCATACACCTCTAGAGGGACATGCGGTAACGCACCTTCATCTACCTCGGGTATGACATAATCTCCCGTGTCTAACATGGCGACTTCCACAGGACGACGTAACCTGGACAGCATGTCCGCTCGAATATTCTTCGAGCCTTGGATGTATTCAATCTTACATCTGTATTCAGAAATCAGCACTGCCCAGCGCTGTACCTTCGTGTTTTTCACTTCTCCCACAAACAAACTCTTTAGGGGTTTGTGGTCGGTGTACACGGTAAACTGCGCGCCAAATAGATATGGGCGGAGCTTCTTTAACACATGGATCACAGCGTAAGCCTCCTTCTCTATTACGGGCCAATTAAGCTGACTATCTTTAAGAGTAGAGCTTACATATTGAATTACTCGCTCTATACCCTTATCATCGTCTTGTACTAGTATAGCACCAATAGCATAACTAGACGCGTCAGTGTATAACTTATATGGGGCATTTAAATTTGGATACGTGAGAACCGTCTCACTGCACAGCAAGTTCTGTAATTCCTTGAATGCTTGCTGTTCCTCCTTACCCCACTCAAAACGCTTATATTTCTTGGTTAGTTCTATTAAAGGCTTGGCAATTTCAGCATAGCCTTGCACACAGGATCGGTAATACCCAGTAGCTCCAAGGAAACTTCTCACTTCCCCCACATCACGTGGTGGTGACATTTCCCTAATGACCTTGACCTTCTGAGCCTGAGGAGCTACTCCTTGTGCAGAAATGCGATATCCTAACAAGTCCACAGACTTACTGGCGAATTCACATTTCTTTTTCTTAACTTGTAAATTATATTCTCTAATCTTGCGCATGACCTTACGCAAGTGCTGTGCATGTTCTGTCGGATTTCGTGAATATACGACTATGTCGTCGACAAAAACGTGCACGTATTTTCCTACGAATTCCCGGAAAATGTCATTCATTGCCCTTTGAAATACGGCACCTGAGTTGCAAAAACCGAACGGCATCCGAATCCATTCGTACAAGCCTTCGCTACAGACGAACGCTGTCTTCTCTATGTCTTGGCTGTCCATCGGTATCTGCCATTAGCCAGACTTCAAGTCCATAGTAGAAAAGATCATTGCGCCTCGCATCGAATAAAAAATGTCAGAGATATTCGGTAGCGGGTAACTGTCCTTACGGCATACTGAATTTAATTTCCTATAGTCAATACAAAACCGGGTGTCACCGTCCTTCTTAGGAACCAAAGTAATGGGTGACGCCCATGGTGATGACGATGGTCTTATGACGCCCGCAGCAAGCATTTCTTTTACTTGGTTCTTGACCACATATTGCTTGGTTAGCGGTAGACGGTAGGCCTTCTGCCTTATAGGCATTTCACCTTGGGGACCAATACTAAAGTGTTGGGACGAGCGTATCAAAGATATCCGCAAAGTCATCTACAACTTTGTCAATATCTCTATATCCGGTCGTTTCTTTACAACTAGCATATACATATTTCGCTTGTTCCCTATAGGGATACCTAAAGGGATATACCTGATCAAACCATACTACTACTACTTTGGTCCGATAGTCAATCTTTGCATTTCCCAAGTGCAAAGCATCCGCTCCAATCAAACATTCATGCCTCATACTCGCCACTACCGTACTTGGAATAGGCCGGGCTATTTCAAATTTGATCTGCGTTTCCCCCAAAAGTTCTATTGGGGCACCATGTACGGCTAAGAGCGTTCTTGCTCTTTTTAATGGCCTAGCATCTAACATGCTACACCAAATATCCTTCCGAATTAAGGATGTGCTAGCACCCATATCTACTAGAGCATGCAGGTACTCACCCTTATCCACAAGACCGTTTCTTTCTAATCTAAGACGGATCAGAAACCGCTCGGTCGGTGGCCTCACCAACGGTTTCCTCCGTCGCCATTTACCGGACTCCTTCGTCCACTAACTACTTCCGCATAGGAACTCCTCTGGCCAGATGCATTTTCCATGCCATATGAATACCGGCCGTAGGCATCTGTCCCTTCTCCGGTTAAAACAAATCCGTCTGGATCATCGTACTCATCACGATCCCTCCTCCCATTGGCAATGTCCCAGCGAACGTTACGGGAACACGAACGAGGTGTTGTATCCCGTGTTGACTGTTGACCGCCTACTTTGTCAATGTCCATGTCCATGTCCACATCTACGTCCTCAGTTTGGGGACACTTATTCGCTCGTTGAGGTGTCGGGCTTGCTCGCGGTGTCTGTCTTGGACCAGTGGTGGGACAATTACTGATAAAATGTCCGTCCCTCCCACATCCGAAACAAGTCACTGTACTAGTTCTACCTTTGCGGCTTGCAAAAGTATAACAATCCTGGGCCACATGCCCCTCCTTACCACAATTAAAACAGGTAATTGGTGGTCGCTGTCCTCGTTGTCGTGGTCGTTGCACTGTCTTCTCATGGTTTCTCCCTTGAGGAGGCTGTATGGGTTGCTGGCATTCACTCTTATGGTGGCCGATTCGCCCACAGTTAAAACACGTTATGTCTTTCTTTACACTGCGTCGGGTGTCAGAACTCCGGTTGTTGACTTGACAGTCACGTGCCAGGTGTCCCGCTTTCCCGCAGGTAAAGCATTTGCTGGGGGGCCGCGGTTCTTTTGGTTGTTTTTGCGACTTTTGTGTTTGGCGTTCTTCTTACGCCTGTTTGTCTAGGCGCCTTGGCTTCCTCCTTTAGTTCACCGATTATGCCGCACAATTTTTCAATCATGCGACTCTGTTGCGCCATCTGTCTTCGCAGTGAGTTCACAACTTGTCATATACCTTTCTCTTCTTCAGGCTCCAGTGCGTCAATCTCCATACTCTCTTCCTGTCTTCCACCAATCTTCATTGCCCTCAGCAAGTCATTGCATGTCTCTTCTTCCTCTGCTATCTCGATGGCTCGGTTCAATGTATTCGCCTTCTTCCGCACTATTCGTCGGCTCAGCCCTTGGTCATTTAGGGCCTTAAGATATATCCCCATGATGGTCCTTTTGTTGTCGTCGTTTTCTTCGGGGTAGGCTCTGCTGGCTAATTCTCGGTACCGCCGGTTGAACGTGATGATCGTTTCACTCCGCCGCTGGCGGACTCCCTCCAGATCGTATTTCACCCTTTCGTCCTCATTGGACGAAATAAATTTGAGGGTTATATATCTTTTCAAGTCCTCAAATGTCACGTCCTCCCTCACCTTTCCCACTAAGTAGCCGTCTATGGCTCGTGCTAGTTGTCCTCGGGCAGCTCGGGTCACTATATAGGCGGGTACCCCACCTAATCTCCCCTTGTTGGCCACCCATGCACGGCTGGTCTCATCAATGAACGTGCGTACCTGCTCGGGTATCAACCCGTCGCACGGCTGTATCCTTTGGATGGTTTCGCGGATCTCCTGTCGGTAGACCCTTTCCGTCTCCCTACGGATACTACTGTCGACTATGGTCCCGGCCATAGCAGTACCCATGGCCTGCATAGCCGCCACCGTCTCAGGTCACAATTCGGGATGGAGAGGCACATCTAGCAGGGGGCTGTCCGGGTTCGGTCGGTCTACGGGGACTGGCCATGTTGACTCGAGCTAATGGTAATAAAGACAAATGATCACTCTTTGTAGTCTGGGTTGTTAAGGGCAGGCGATGTCTGTCGTTATCTTTGCTAACGAATTTTCGTGATACTCGCGGTGCTGGGTCACCTTGCCGTTTTCCGCCTGTCTTGCTGCAGTTATAAAGACTTGAATATGGTCGGCTACGTCTTTCAGAACTTGCTGGGTTGGGTTTTCTACTTGGGCTTGGGCCATTCGTGATCTACTTACAGTTTGTGTCCTTTATACTCTCAATCCTGGCAGGCTCGCCACTGAAGATTTTCGGTCTATCTTCTTATTCGAATTTACTTGTCACCGCTACACGGAGAAGACTTATGATGATAGGTTGCTGCGACAACGTATCTCCTCCGAGTACCAGCGATACGATTACTAGGCTCGCCTCTTCTGATGGTGATGAAGATATTTGTTTAGTAATCTGGGCCTATCTGACTCTCACGAAGATGCTCAGGTAAGGCAAGGATTTCGTTCCTTGCTGCTGAAGTATAACTCACAAACTCAACTATGATCTATGCTTGGTTAACTAATTGATTATTTATTCTCTACACTAATACTGATATAACAGAGACGACTTTTACTGTCGTAATATAAAATGGTACTTTCTACAATTATGAGATGATTTGATTTAATTAACTTATTTCGTGCTAACTATTCGATCCTATCTCTAACTCAGACGAATTACTCCCAAAGTGCGTTGGTGTGCTATTCGCCTATCTATGGCTACTCGACTATTCACGGAACACGACTGCTACAGAATCACTGATGGTGAGGATTAAAGATTCAGTAGACAAAGTGCGTACTATATACTATTCACATTTACCTAACTTCTATACATATTACGATACATAGATCTATATATATCGTAATACATAGTTTCTGTTCCTTTCATCTTTCTAGGTAGTCATAACCACAGTTTGATTGGCCCGCATCCTTCTTGCTTCCTATCAACATCTGCTTATCCCTTCCTAGAAGATTGTACCTATTCTCGTTGGTCGTCCTGACCAATCCCTGTTCGCCTATCTCTCGATTTAACTTTGAAACTTCGTTTCTTTGGTTTCTCTGCCACAGAGTTTGACTCGATGCTCATTAATTATGACGTCATCCTGACTAATCAAACTCTGGGCTTCTCTTCTCGGGAGATACTATAAAACAGGGTCAAAGCGGTGTTGGCTGGTTCTGCTTTGATGCGATCTGTCAGCTAACTAACAACATTACTGTATGTGTTGTTGTAGCATGCCTTTCTTTGATTGACATATAGTTGATATACACATTTCGATTATGTTATTAATTCCTACAGGACGCTACAATGCCTCTGTCCTGTCCCCTGCCTATCATGGATAAGCCTGTAGGAAGCGAACATTAATAAGCACATGAGCTGTATGATCTCATTGCCAGCTGGTGTTGTTGTACTTGCTTAAGGGAGTCGGAATGCCGACCGTCCACAACTAACTGTCCGTCTGTTTCCTATAATTCACTATCATCTCTCTTGATTCCCATCGATTCTTATCTATTCTTATCACTCTATTATTTACTAAACTATTGGCCGAAACGACTGCTGAACATTATAAAAGTGTGTGCCGATCCCACAGCAACAACTTGTATCTTCAACTATTGGCAGATATCATCAACCCAGAACCGTCGGTCCTATTTCAATCTATTCAAATTTCTAACTTATTGTGATGAATTTACTGCTACAGTTTCACTCTGGTTCCTATTCTATTTCTGCGAAACCTATTCTATTTCCGCGAAACTGTATCACTATTGCCAGCACTGGCTGAAGTCATCCAGTGCATCTTCCTATCTATACATAACTACTATGATGCTTATCAACCCCTAGCTCACCTGGTATTTTCAAACATAAATTTCACTGAGGTCTTACTTGCAAATATAAGACGTCTACCGGGGTCATGACTTCCCATAAGACGATCCGATATCTACGTGTCAAGAATAGAGGCGACTGTGTACCTCTAGTGTACCGTGTAGGTACTTGTAAATCCTTTTAATATATCTGTCGTTCTTGGCACTACCCAGGAGCAGAATTTGACGAGCTTTTTGAGACTGTAAACCATTTTAAAATCGGTTCAGAAATGACCGAGTTATCGTCGATTATTCCTGTCAAATTATGCTCAAAATGTTGCTATAACGTCGTAATTGCGTGTATATATATATATATACCTAGATAGATAGTGAATTGTGTACACGTGACTCACAAAGTCACACTACACATCTATACATATAGTAATTTATAGATAAATGTGTATACGTCACCAGATTCTAGCGCACTGATTGGTTGGCGCAGCAGTTTAATATTAATACAAGCAGCCAACTCTGACGTTCCGGCGAGTATAAAAGGGGGTGAAATTCGAAGATTGAGAGCATTGCCGGCGTGAAAGCCGAGAGTCGAGTACTGACTGGAGGTGTGGATTAGACGAGTGGACCGGAATACCTGCGGATAAGAAAGATACAGAACATCCCCCAAGGTTCCTTGCAGCCTTCAGCTCACCAAAAGCTCACCCACACGTAAAAGCAGTTCTCGGCCAACCCACACGAACACCAATTTTGTATGCTCCTGGACGGCCATTCGAGTGGGGGGGGGGGGGGGGGTGTGCAACATTAAAACTAAAATCAATGTTCCTGTTACCGAACACCCATAAGTGGAACCTTTTTGCGGGAGGGTCTTCGGACCCGTTATGTAGTTTCCTACATAATGTAGAGCAGCGATGTTTCTTGGGGGATGACTCGCCGGATCTGCCAACCATGCTGTAAAGTGGATATCAAACCACCGTCCTGCATGTTGTGCGGCTAACTTTATAACTTTTTACCACAGCCTAGTAAACTTTGTCTGGTGCACCACAAGAGCTATGTGACGTACCCCGCACCATATACTTCAAAATGTACATGCATAATATTACTTTATATAGTAATCCTTTCTGTTAATGCAGCTATGTTTACTGTCCTGAGTTTGTACCATATCTACCTGGAGCAACTTGCGGAGATCAGCTGTGGATATCGCTTACAGAATCGTCTTCTGCCTCAGGGAATGTGTCGACTCGCACTATACTTATCATTAGCGCCTCAATTTCAGCAACACATAGTATCCTGTTCCATCAATGACTATTAGATATTCAAATAACTATCTATACATATTATGTTTTATCGTCATAAATTCACGTCCGTAAAAGGTACTGATGACTAATAGGTACCCACCGGTCTTAAGACCGCAATTTATTATTACTTTATTAAAACTGCTCATATTATCCTTGTTTACTGTAGGTGTTTAACTAACCACACCGCATCAGGTTATTGACCTATACATACTTACTACCTCATCCAATCAAACTGTAAAAACTGTGATATTAATTATAATGGTTAGTGTGTATATGGCAAGTAGCCATTCGTTCATATGGTTTGTTTATTTATATGAAACTTTGGACCGCGGTATGCTAGGAAATACTATACAGCATCAACACACAGGTTATTTATTCCCGCCACCAACGTTTTCTATAATGGAGCCTGGCATGCTATCGACTAACCTCGACTATTCAGCTTGGTAGGATAGGTTAAAAGTGATCAGGGACAGTTTCTTCCTTAGGAGACTCATAGGGTATGCCTCTTTTCCGGTTGTTGCTGTAATCTAACCCCGCACTCTGGCAAGGTTTTGTAAAATTGGCCAACTTACTTATAGCGCCTCTAATAGTGTACTAACGTTATTGTCTCTCTTCACAATCCACCAGCCTTACAGCTTATTAATTGTCTAGATTCCCCATCCGCATCCCCATCCGCATGTTGGACTGATCTGACTCTGGGAAACTATCAGGGGTTTCCGAGTGGTGATGACCAAAGTGCGGATTCACATACACCGCCCAGGTATCTTAGGATACTTACTAGTCAGACATCTTTGCCAATGAAGAAAAGCACTGCGAAAACATTTATTATTATTATTTATGGTAGGATATATTATTCCTGGCCCGCAGTGCATATTTGGCATATTGGAACATAAACCTAATGGCAGGTCAAAAGTTAGGTCCATAGGATTGGTGACGGGCGAGACACGCATCTCCACCCAACTCATAGCAGTGTCTGGGCAAGACCTTGGAATCTGCCACGCCCTCCCGGGAAGGACCCCGCCGTAACGATATGTCAGTCATAAAAATTGCTTGTGTAAAATGTAGCCATCGTCCAGTGATGTTGTATGTGGTTGTAGAGCAAGACATCGGGAATCTCAACCATTTCAGATGTGTTGTGAAGTAACATGTATACTGCTATCCACGGAGGTAGATGCTTTCTGGTCGTCTGCGCCCATTGGATAGCCATGTCTAATGATAGGTAGGGATTTCTGCCACGTGTGGCCAAAACTAGTTCTTGTCTCTAAAACCTATTTGGTAGGATAGGAATAGCAGAAGGCCCGCACAAATAAAAGTGGCACCTACCAATACAGTATTTTGGAATGACATAAGGTGGAAAGTTGTGAATCGCTTGCTACGTCTTCAGGTAAATCAGTATGCATCACTTTAATTATAGTTTCACTTGGATGGTCTTTTTCCTGTAGCATTTTTGTTGAACAAAAGTTTTCCTCCGCTTCGTCGTCAAAGGCATTTTCCTGTGACGGATGGCCGCATGAGGTACTTGCCTCTCGCAAAAGCGAGATATCCTTGTATGGAGGCCCGCGCGAGGCTATTACCTCTCACACCAAACGATAGCATCTAGGTGACCGGAGCCTGCGCGAGGCACAGCCCTCTCATAACAGCAGGAATCTGTTTTCATTTTTATCATGAAGGTATAATAACTTATATTAAGTTAACCAGTGCCCACGTTGTATGAATGCCTCCATTGTGGGGATACCTCTGCGGATTTACGAGTCCGTGGGTACCTCCAGCTACCCCACGTGCAAACTACATAAGCTAGCTCAACTTTATGTATTATTATTCTATGCTCATTTACTGTCAGACGATCCACCCGTGCTTGACAATATTATATTTTCTTATTTATCTCGTTATCCATAGTTAAATTGACATGGAAAGACATACCGGTGACACCAATAGTTGGGCTGATACCATGCAGTTCAATCTTGATGGCAATGGTCGCATGGCCCCACCGGAACAATTGAGTTCCACCGGCCTGCGGAGCCAGTCTATGTATTTCACAGAGCGACATTCAATGGGATCCGGAACCCCCGAGACGCTGAGATCACTAACTCTCAGGCAAAACATTACAGGTTCTCGGGGATCTTGGGGCTGACTATACACCCACCGGCATGGAGTTGGAATGAGCACTTTCGGAATGGTTTGGTGACACAGCACTCGGGGAAACCAATCGTCTTCAACTTAAAAATCTCTGACATCGTGCGGGGGAGACGCTTCCGGATTTAGCTAGCCACATCCAGAGATTAGTCACCCACGCGTATCCTAGCACAAACCTCGAGGGTGTCACCCTTCTTTATTTGGATACATTCATAGACACATTAAGTGGGGAACCCACTCTAAAGGAGAAATTATTTCTCACGGACCATGGTAGCTTATCACAACTAACCACTACTACGGTGCAGATTGAGAACTTCCTGGAGCTAGAAAAAAAAAATCACCGCCAGCTTCACCCAATAAATGAGATAAGTGACACCGCACCAGTCAGTACCACAGACACTAAATCACATCCGTCTCCGCACCCTCTGATACTTCACAGCTAACACAACACAACAACCAGAATCACACGCCTAGAGGAAGATGGCGAGGCCACAATGGAGCCCCAGGACACGGCAACCAGCAAAATAATAACATGCGACCGAACGTACATGAAAGGATAGACGAGATAAGTAAACAGATCTCAGCACTCACCAATTTAGTCACCACTCTCAGCACAACAGTAGCGACTTCCAACACAAGAACCGCAACCACTACCACCACCGCACCGCCACCGGACACATGTTTCAGATGTGGTCAGCCAGGCCACTGGAGGGAACAGTGTCCTAAGCGACCTCTGTCGACCACTCTGTACACTGACCGATGGACGCCACAGCCAGATAAGCCATCAAACTCCTAAGAGCACTGATTGAAGAAACAACGTTTTTGCAAGCACCTGTACCGCCATAAAGACACTGGACTCTCAGTGTCCTTTGGTTGTATGCAACACACCTCACACAGCATCATCTCCCGCATCTATCGACAGCGGTAGTTCAGGAGAAACAGTACAATCCGCATCATGGATTCGTAAGGGAAGGCACTGCCATAAATACGGACGAATTCCTCAGCGCCACTGTATTCTCGGTGCATCAACAAAACATCCAATGATGCATTGCAATAAGTGGCTTGCCTAAGTAGCACCTATCCATGGTCGCGAAATTCCTGTCCGCTCTGCTGTCTACACTAACGCCGCATACGCAGAAATGGCAACAACTGCACCACCATTGCTACCACCAGTTCCGTTCACTAAAGCACTCACAGCAGCGGTGATGATGGACTGACACTTTCCTCACTCAGCCATCAGCAGGATTACACAAAACTATCCGGAAACAGACCGAATACATACAGAATGATTCCGCTCCACATCCATTGTCTCAGACAGCATCATTGGAATCTCTTCCGCAGGTACACCGCAAAGTTATCTATAAATGTGCCTGTCTGTTTAGTGGTATTTCCACAAGTGCCAACGTTGACACTGGTCACCGTATTTAACAAGTGCTAATATGAGAGCATCCCACCTCATGCAAAGCCATCTCTTAGACCTACAAACATATTTTTGCAAACGGCTACGGGAGCAGATGTGCCCATGGCTGGTGTAGTTAACCTCGTAATACAGATAGAGGAAATGCAGTTCATTCAGCGAGTTTGCATCGCCTCTATCCAAAACGATGCCCTACTCGGCTCTAAATATTCTCAGTGCCATCGAAGCCATTATACACTGTCAGCAAAAAAGAACTCGACATACACGGCCGTCGAATACCCCTTGGGCTGGAATCATCGTTATGTGATACGTGTGCACTCATTTTGTCAAGTAGTTCCACAGTTGAGCCGAAACAAGAACAAATCTTATGGGCCACCACAGTTAGGAAGCAACAGTCACACCGCCATACTGGAACCCGACCCTGATTATATGATAGCCTCACAATGCGCAAGTCCCCGCATGATAGTGGACACCACCAAAAAAGAAATTCCTTTTCGAGTGTTCAATGGCACAGCGGACCCAATTACTTTTGAACCAGGAGTCCGTTGTGGCCACTTGGTGGAAGTGATTTCACTGGTAACACCCACACCCACCACACCACCTACAGCAACTACAGATGACTTACCGGAGCATCTACATGATTTATACCTGTGTGCCACAGTAGGATTGATGCAATCACAAAAACGCCATATACGGACTTTACTTTATAAATATCGTTATATTTTCTCAGCTGGATACATGGACCTGGAGGAAACTCATCTAGTGCGACACTCCATCCAGTGTGACAATCGGTATGACGTCTTCCCATTCACAAGGAAGCGGAGGCACACCAACAAGTGAACGACATGTTGCGCACTGGGATAATTGAACCATCAGCCTCCCCATGGGCCAGCCCTATAGTACTGGCAGGCAAAAAGACAGATCCTTGCAGCTTTGCATAGACTACTGTTGCCTTAATGACCTTATTGTCAAAGATGCTTATCTGCTTCCGCGGATAGATCAGGCCTTGGATTCCTTGTCCGGAGCCAAGTGGTTTTGTACCTTTGATTTAGCTAGTGGTTACTGGCAAGTGGCCATGCATGAGGCTGACATGGAGAAGACCGCATTCGTGTGTAGGGATGGTCTTTTCCCATTCCGCAAGATGCCCTATGGCTTGTGTAACACTCCTGGAATGCCTCATTGAGCAGGTATTAACCACCCTGCAATGTGATATCTGTCTGTGTTAAATCGACGACGTAATCATCTTCGGTTCCACATTCGAGCAGACACTTACAAACGTGGACACCATGCTATCCCGTTTCCGCACGGCCAATTTGAAGCTCAAACCTAAAAAGTGTCATCTCTTCAGACAAGCGTTGAGTTCCTGGGACCCGTCATATCTGGTGATGGAGTGGCTACTCAGCCGTCAAAAGTAAAGGAACCAGCAGAGTAGCAGACGCCCTCTTCAGTCACAGAAACTCGGAGTTTCCTAGGTCTCTGCCAGTACTCTCGCCAATACATCCATCATTTCAGTGAGATTGCATCTCCAATATTCAAGATCACCGAAAAAGATCGACCATTCGAGTGGACGAGTGAGTGTGAAGGTTCCTTCAGAGCGTTGAAGGAACTCTTGACGACTGCCCCGATTCTCGCTCATCCTAACCCTAACCTCGATCTCATCTTGGACATTGACACGTCAGCTTACACTATTGGTGTGGCGAAGCATAAGGCACACGACCCTACGAACAGGAATACGGACTTATAATCCATCCCTCAACGTTTCATCTTTTATAATTTTCAAATGAACCAAGTGACACAGCGTCATGAGGTTAGTTATGTCGTAGCTCAGATAGCTTGCTTGGAATACTCTAACCGATTTCATGCAATGGTTATTAGCTACGAAAACTGAGCACGAAGGTAAGCTTAAGAATAATGTTCTACGTTTTCTTGACTACATCACTATAGCTCATAACAGTCGTGGTTTTGACTTGCATCTAGTGATGGAGTGGCTCTTTAGAAACACCGAGCTTAAACCGTCCAATGTAATAATGAACGGTAATAAAGTGGTGTATTTGAATGTCGGTGACATTCATTTTAAGGACAGTCTAGAGTTTCTTCCATTTCAACTACGTCGACTACCCACGATATTCAATCTTCCTAGACAGTAACATATTTTTTGATTGTATAGGAGCATATCCCTCGATTGATGCTTACGGCGCTGACAGAATGTACTCATAGTGAACATGAATGCACTGTACATGGTGTATGGGCTGTAGAGTTGATAGAGACAGTGGGTCGCAGGTTCCGTATCTTAGAGTTTATCGAGATATGGCACTACGAATAATGTACTGATACACTTTTCTATGGAGACATCGATAACTCTTTGAAAATTAAACAAGAAGCATCAGAGTATCCCGAGGATGGGGTCACCGGTGCGCAGAGAGACGTGTATGTTCTTCAATATTTTGAACATGAAGGGATTAAATTAGACAAATCTTTGATCTTTTAAGATAAGGGCCTTAGAACCCTGGCAAAACAGGTGCTGAATTCCTTATGGGGTTATTTCGCCCTCAACCCCTACCCTAAGTATGAATACGTTGATTCGTATAGTGCCATGTTGAAGTTGCTGATTGATAGAAAGATTTCTGTCAAAGATATCTGTGTATGCAACAACAGCACTCTTTTAATGTGCTACCGTGAGTTGAACCAATTATTGCTGGCAGATAATTGCACCAATGTTGTGATCGCCATGTTTGTCACTAGTCATGTTCGAGTTCCTTTGCTATGAAGCCTTGTAACTGTAGGTTCGAGTTGAATTTATCACGATACATATTCTATTGTGTACATTCAAAATGTCATAAACCTCATCTACTCCCAGTTTACCTTGACAGACTCGGTTATTTCAGTGAAATAACAGAGTTTGACGGCACTGGACTGAAGAGTTACATGTACAGACAGCTCGACGGACAGACTTGGGATATCAAGAAAGTTTGCAAAATTAAGGGCTTAATGTTGAATTACAGGAATAAGGGGTTGGGATTCGATACTCTGTTAGCCATGGTCAACGATCATCGAAACGTTCGCTCAGTATCCTAATACTATAACTAGGAATTAAGATCAAAGACTTTGGATAAGGATACTGAGAGGCTTACAAAATGTATAATTTTTTAACGCCTATCATACTAATGGCTTTCATGGTATCCCTAGGATCTAATTTTACGATAGGCTTGGGGTGGGGTGGGGAAAGTTGATGGGGTGCTTTCGTATCGGTGTAGGTCAGGGGGGGGGTCAAGCGTAATCTGGTGTGTAGGCGGGTTTGAGCATGAGCGAATTGGAAAATGGGTGGGGCGGGGTGGGGGAAACGATTGTGACCATTTGAGCTGGTGTTTCTGTATGCTGTATAATATGCTAAACCGTAATGTAGAAGATAACTAGCATACCCTTCATCGAGGGGGAGTAAGTAATCTTCTGCTTTATTATTATCAGTTAGATATGTGCAGAGGGTGATACATAGGCATAGGATAGGGTGGGTTGGGGGGGGGTGCGGTTGAGATGTCACATTTGCATGATGTATAATGTTCTAACCCATAATGTAGAAGATTACTGGCATACCCTTAATCGAGGGGGAGTATGTAATCTTCTGCTTTATTATTATTGGTTAGAAATGTGCACGTGTGTGGAGGGCGATGCACAGTCATATGGTGCGGGGATGGGGTGGGAGGCAGGTGTGCCTCAAGTAAATTATGTTATATATTCATACATTGAACCTTTTTTTAAACCATTATTTAACCTATTTAAAATATACTCTACACACACCCTCCCACACTTTGAAAGTTACTATCTCCAAAACCCTAACTCTGTACAAATCCCTACCCTACCTTTACACAAAACCAGTTAGGGGTTCAGTATCGCTTAGATCATTTTTTCAAATTAATTTATTTAAATAATAGCTCAAAACTCGGTTTTGCATAATACCTCAGCCGATCATTCTCTATGGCTATCGCTTAACCATTACAGGTCGCCGGATCCCGCTCGAAACATTTGTAAACTTTATATTTTAATTAAATTATTATTGTTTGTATTGGTTTTACATACATCTAGTTTTTATATTTTTTTCACATTTGTATGTATATTTTTATCCTCTGTATATTTATCGTCTGTATATATTAGCAGTTGTATAGAGTTACTGAAACTTAATTTTATTAAAAAGTTGTGAAATGTGAAATGACACGTATTGTTTTAATTGAATAAAACCCTGAAAGACCCCAGTGCCTATAACCCGTCCAAACCCTGAGTCAACTTATACTGGAATTTTTCCAAAATATTGTGTGGCCATTTGAGGCACGCTAAAAATGTAATCGGTAGTTATTTCCCTAACATGAGTGAAAATTGATTCGCTGATCTGTGTACGACTCTAATGATCGTTACACACAGTCTGAGTTGTTTTAAAGCTTGACTACTTAATTTTAATCTGTCAGGGTAATAACTAACTGATTGGCCTTATGCTATGCATCGACCCGTGTACATTGTCACGGCTAAAAGAAGTTCAATAATGATCAACCCGTTAGACTAATGGAGACGTCTTCCACAATTGTCCCTACTTTATATCTTGGCCATTTAGAATCTTCCATGATTGCACGAGTTCCCAGTCAGAAAAAGACGTGCACAGACATGTAGCCTGCAATCATACATACGCCTATTAAGGTACGATCATCACACGTCAATATGCTAATTACCCTTAAGCGTGCCTCATTGGATACCTGGAGACCTGTAATTTAATGAGGGGCGGGCCTTCGTCATCGAGCGAGTTCCCAGGAAAAGATGTGTCCAGACATGTAACTTGGTCATCCCTCATTACATAATACAGTAACCCTTGAGCGTCTGGCATGCTACCAAGAGATCATCCTTAATTACATCCATTAACTCTGGTCAATCAGCATTATGCTAATTACCTTTACGCTCACAGCGCTGGATGCCTGGTGGCACGTGACGTATAATTTCCAATGATGCACTATGCAAGATACAAGGTGCACAATACATCCCCTCTGCCTGTAAAGTTATGCATAGGTTGCCTTACATAGCAGCAGTAATGAGGTAGTAGTAAGAGTGAAGATTGGGCATCAAAAGTCTCTCTACCTTTCCTCTGATGATGGCGTGAAACTAAAGATGTTAATGTATTATACTAAGCTACAGCAATGCCCACCACAAATTGAAAATGCTAATGCCAAGAGGAATTCTCTTTTGCTTAAAAGTACAAGATCTTACATGGGTATTTCTTAGAATGGTATTGCGTTGTATTATAGCATTTCTTATAGCTATAACTAAGCCAACCATCCAAACGATACCATTCTGACCAAGCTATGATGCATCCCTACCCAAGAGGACAGATTCACAAACAATAGCAACCTATGATGCAACTATGGATGCGCAGCCAGCTGATCCAACAGCTGTCTACACAACAATGATAAGAAGCCAGCAAATGAATTAAGCTTCACGCCAACAAAGTGCAATCCAAACTGTGGACCAGCATCTTTGTGTAGTGGCTCAACATATAGGATGGGGCAAAATGTATGAGTTCGGAATCACGTCCTTCATCTGGGCGGAGTCCACAGTGCCTGTTGCTACATACCTGCTATTGGCAAATTGTAGAAAGTGGTGTCTATGCTGCCAGATATGATGCTTGCTGGAAAAAATTTCTCAGAGCAGTGTGTGGTCTAACACTTCCATATGAGGCACTTATGCAACGGAAGTTAACAGAATTTGTAAAGTGGTGTGATTCTGACAAGAGAAGATGCATTCTGGAGGAAGTGTGGCACCAAATAGAAGATACCCATGAAGAATTGTTGAGTAGCACTGAGCAGCAAATGTTTAATGCAGTTGCTCACTTAAATATTATATTTTGGTTAATCGTGTGCTTCCACTCTTAGATCAGTTCAACCAGGAAGGTTGCAAAACATGTATATTTCAGTACTGGACAATGTTTCATGATGCAGTTCAAATCCTACTCAACTACATAAGAAGTGAGCATCAAGGTAATTGGCCTCTGCATTTACCATCACAACTTTCAATGGTGTCATCTTGTTTTCTCACCAGATCGCACGAATTATTCACGTTGGACACATGTTTATCTACTGGATATGCTGGCCCTTCCTGCAGATGTAGCGCATTCATTTGATGATGGGCAGTTTGTTGTTCGGGTGGGAACTGGTCATGTCAATGGAATTTGGAGTAATATGGCAAATGAGTCAACAATAAATACGTGATGCCAAAGGTGATGGTGGTGTGGTTGGCCTAACATGAAAGGAGTCTGCATTGTATGTTAACACAGACAACACTAGGAGAATATAGTGAAAGCATGAAGGAGCGTGCTGGATTGCATGCCTCAGAGCAATCAGTACATGAGCAAAGCAAGCTATCTGCTCTTAGGCGAGATGACAGCCATGCCAAGGATATGATCAATCACATCGAAAATAATATGACACACCCATTCCAATCAAAGTACCATTCTGAGTAATTGTTGAGCATATCAAGTGGTCTCATTGCTGACAAAGAAGCGCAAATAAGTTTACTATCAATCTGAAATCTGGCAAGAGGAAAATGTATGCATTTATTGACAGTACGTTGTCTGCTGAACGTGGTTGCTCCTTCTACAGTGCTTTAGCTTGCTCATAACTCGCTAAAATACTAAGACATTTGCTGAAATTGCTAAACAACGATACAAATCCAAGGCAAGAAACAAGAACGTCATGTTAGTATCATGATCGATAGCTACAATCCGCCCTGGAGTATTTGAGAAACGAGAATAATGACTGAAAGCCAAATCAAAGATATCAGCTTGTTTTTGCTAAGAAAGCTCTGTGTGGTAACATTATCAAGGCTGGGTGTGATCCATCATTGGTTTGCAAATGTCTCCTTTGGCTCATTGGCCTGAGTGGAGTGGGTCTCTTCAGGTTCTTGACATGAAGGATCACCAATTAGTGCATCTATTTTTGCATTATCCTCCTAATCTCTTTGAACATATCTGCGAAGCATGTTAACACGACACAACTGGGTAGGTCTTAATTTATCAGGTGTCTTAACCACGTAATTAAAATCTTTACGTTTTAGCTTCAAGCTCTTCACTATAAAGCTTGACACGAAATCTAAGCAGGGCACTTTACAACCAGCTTATTGTTCAAACTCATTCACCAGAATCCCACCCACAACAGTGCTGCCAGCGTCAAGTCGCGACCTGCTCATAAAATTATACATCCTACCCACCAACCCCAGGATATGTCTACGACTGCACACTCCCACATGCCGTACACAAACACACAACCACAAGCCTGTGTATGGCCATAGGCATCACAGACACCAATGCAGTCAGACAGTCAAAGTTGACTGTCATTGACGTTAGAATCGAAAACTTACTAAACTAACACCCATCATCTCATACATTTGTGTCTGGGCTTGCGCTGCTTCAATTCTGCAGACTGTCCACAATCCATATTGGGTGGGTCTCGGACATGCCTAGCAGATCATAGTCTACAGCGGTGTGGGTGCGAGTTGTTTCCAAAATGCCAAAATAATCTTTGAAAAACTTGTTAAATATGTGAGCTGCTTAATCGCTATGATGACATCTCTAAAAGGCGTACTGGCAACTATTTTGAAAATATTTTGACTGAATGACTGGCACAAAGTTGTATCATGAGCAGACAGGTTTCACGGGTGTAAATCTAAGGCCTGAACGTAGACCTTATTAGTATAATGTTAATTTTTATTAATTATAATAAATATTATTATAATTAGGGGTGATTGGTTTTTAATGTTACACCTTTAGAATATATACCTATTACCTCGGCAGTTCTAGTAGTAGTAGTAGTAGTAGTAGTAGTAGTAGTAGTAGTAGTAGTAGTAGTAGTAGTAGTAGTAGTAATAGTAGTAGTAGTAGTAGCAGTAGTAGTGGTAGTAGTAGTAGTAGGAGTAGTAGTAGTGTCAGCTGTAGTGCATATGCCTAGTTGAATATGTTAGGACTCTATGGATCTCCCGACACACATACACCTATGCCTTTGCACAGTTTGTTAACTCCACAGAACAATCATTGGCAACCAGATAAGCGGCTGCCCTGATTGGCCACGAGTTATAACATCATCAATATTTGGATTAGGGTCTGACCATAGCGCTTTCAAAAATCATTAAACTTCCAATAATTCTTCAAGTCAAGCTTTTGTGACAGTATACGAGGTTATTCTGAGCACTTGAGAGTTATGACGTCATCACGGAGTTGGCCAAATAAACACACATCTAAAGAGTTATGAAATGTTAATTCTTTTAGAGTATGCTCGCTATCTACTCACCCATTCTTTCGCCATGTAGGCTGGCACTTGTTGAATGTGTTATAAGTCTCGAGTTGTCTTAGCTTAGGACACCGTGATGTAGCCAACTTCTACCTTTTAGAGCATATGAGTGAGGCACTATCCTTGCACATCTTCAGGTAGACCAGTCTGGGGATGAATATGTTATGAGTCTAGAGTTTCAGTGCACATTTCCAGATATATCGCATATACAGGTGTTATCACTCTGCACAGAATAGGCAAATGCGTGTATACGTGAATAGCTTGGCTATTTGATACGCCTGTTGACAAATATTTTGAAAATATTTTGACTGGACGACTGTCCAACATATTTCCACCAAGCCTGTACAACGATCATCCAGCGTTCATGGGGGTAAATCTGGGGTCTGAACATAATATTATTATAATATTTATTATTATTATTATTATTATTATTATTATTATTATTATTATTAATATTAGTATTATTATTGTTTATATTATTATTAATATTATTAACATTATTAACATTATTAATAGTATTATAATTAGGTGTTGTTGCATAGTTGTTAATGATAGGATGTTTTGAGGTATTTCTGCCGCTTCTGTTGAGGCTTATAGCTTCTTGATAGAAGCTCCCCATGGGTTGGACATACATTGCTATATTGCCTTGTTCTAGTCCAGGAAACGCTACAGCCAAGTTCTTAATCTTAAACATTTAGAGTATACACCCATTGCCTCTACAGTAGTACTAATAGTAGTAGCAGTAGTAGTAAACCACATGCATAGTTGAACACATTATGACTCTATAGTGATCCCAATACCAAGACCGCTACGAGTTTGCATGATTCTACAGAACAAACATTGGCGAACTCATAAACAGCTGGCCAGATTGATGGCGAGTTATGACGTCATCAATATTTGAAGAAGGCCATGCCCTAAACACATTCACGGCTCATTAATCGTGCCAATAGCTCCACAAGTCAAACATTGGCATCTGTATAAGTGGCTGCTCTGATAGGCCTTGAGGGGTCAAGTGATCGTCTCCCACCTCGTTACACCTGTCTAAATCCAGAGGCCAAACATTGGTGGGTGTAGAAGAGACTGCGATGATTGGTCGAGAATTATGAGATCATCATCAGTATTTTGAATTAGGCCACATCCCCTAACACTTTCACGGGTCATTAGGCCCGTCAATCAGCATTACTCATGGTCAATATATCCAAAGCCTTGAGCAATCGCTCTGATTGCCAAGAAGTGGTCATGTGACCTACATTTGACCAGGCCCCCTTTGACGCATCGTTGCAACCGTCAATCGTCTAAAGATTTACATCTCCAAAATGCGACGACGGGATGACGCCATAAGATCAAGACCAATCAGAACAGTTGCCCATCCCATCGCCTTTATACTCAAGCTATGTAACCGGATACCGCTTCCATAAAAAGTAATGTGGTGTACCTGTTATTCAGTTAACCCTATTTGTGTTGGATCAGATGTATTCTGTACTATCTAGTAGAAATCAGTAGAAATCACACATTCACGCAATAATAATGTGATACGGAACATATCTGAACGCATAACTTTGTGGCCCATTGACTTAATATTCACTTAGAATGGATGATTCCAGTTTATGAATGAATCATATGACGTCATAATCTGCTACATGGCGCATAGGACGACGTCATAATCAATTACGTCATAAATGTAGCTAAGTTCGTTACGAACGGTTAATTGATAACTGACTAAGCGCTCGTGTACCAATTGTATGTCTTTACAATTTAATAAACATGCTGTTGAATATTTTGAAACTAATTTGACTGGGCGCTGTTGCTGCCATATTATCAACATATGTAATAGCTTACCTTTGTAGTTCTCTGGGTGCGTGCACCCGTCCGCCCACCCCAACCCCCGCCCTCTGTCCAAGGCATATCTCGGAAATCCTATGAGGTAGAATCACCAAATTTGGCACATACATTGATATTATGAGTGGCTAGAAAAGTTTTTAGTTTGTAGTCAAAATGTCACCAATCGATGTCACGGGGTCACGTAGTGCACACCGGAATACACATTTATGTAAGGTAGAATGATCAAATCGGTA
This sequence comes from Chaetoderma sp. LZ-2023a, assembly GCA_034401795.1. Lineage (NCBI taxonomy): Eukaryota > Metazoa > Mollusca > Caudofoveata > Chaetodermatida > Chaetodermatidae > Chaetoderma > Chaetoderma sp. LZ-2023a. Next base: position 6,266,465 of record CM067361.1, on the reverse strand, counting down.
ACATACATTCATATTGGTGTTTTTTGGTTTTAAATCAAATGTTCAATATTTAGGTGAGGGGTCAATACGTGCATCCAGAAATACACATTTGTAATGATAAATCGGGAACCCGATGAGGTAGACTCACCAAATTTGACCCATCCTTTCATATTATCGGTGACCAACTTCTATGAGTTTCAGGACAAGAAATTACATATCTAGGTCAGCGGCCACAAAGTGCAGACTGGAATACACATTTTGGCCATAACGCCGGAATGCGAGAACGTAGTATCACCAGATTTGGCACTCACCTTCATATTGCGACAGCTTATGATTGCTTTGATTTTGCAAACAACTGGTCAACTATATACGTCATCTGGGTCACTAAGCAAATTGTCAAGACAGAGAGCAAAGGGGTGAGTTATCATCTCCCTTGAGTATATTCTAGTTATAAATGTCATATTTTCTTGCAGTCGCATGCGTGACAATGAAGGGAGATAGTTTTAGAACAAAACTGATGTCACTGGTAATCTTGTTCACTATGCCACATAATGAAGCAAGTAAGATTGATAAAAACGCCACCACCATCATGTGCACGCACACACAAACAGCCACACACACGCACGCACGCACGCACGCACGCACGCATGCACGGGCGCGCATACCACCACCGACGATAAGCGTATATAACCCATATAAGAGAGGCTTAAAATAACAGTCCGAAAGATCGCCTATCACGCATGCGCGGCTTTACGAGATAGCTACTGATGTGCGTTAGCGTGTGGAGAGATTGCCATCTTATGAATATTCAGGGCCTGTGCTCGTAATTTCTTTAAAACAGACCCTCCTCGCTGTTCTTCATTAATGGAATTTAACGAGGATCTCGGAACATTTTACAAAATTAAAATCGGTCCAGAAATGGCTGAGTTATACGAGTTGATCCCAGCTGAATTAATAAACTTCACAGATAGCGCTTATATACTTGTAATGTAATGGATGTGGAATAGCAGACCAGTGGTCACTAACCATGCCCTGTCATGATGCGTGCGCTGCTTGGTTGAAACGTCCAGTTGTGATGCCACTAATTAGTATAAAAGGAGCTTCGAAAACCAAATCGAGAGAGACGGTGGAGGCGTGTCTGCCAGAGCAGACCGAGTCTAGGAGTAACTGCTTACTGTTTGCCTAGTTATCCAACATCCGCATCAGTGCATATCGGATTTCATCCTCGTCTCTGGGGCGCACGTACCACACCCACACTTAAGTTTTTGTACGGTCCCGGAAGGATATTGCCCGTCCCAGAAGGATATTGCCGGGGGGGGGGGAGCAAAATCTAAATTAAAAGAAGATGTTCCCCATCATCTGCTCTTCAGAGGGGCATTCATGCAGATCGGCCTTTTGGCCGCAATGGAAGAAACTGACTAATATGTAGGACGTTGGTGTTTACGGATATCTCGCCAGATCTGCCATGCCACGGTGAAACAGTGGTGGAACAAAACCACACATGTCTCGTGCTTTCTATTAACATTTTGACTGCAGTCGGGATAGGACATTGCTTTATGCACCGCGCGAGCTATGCGGTCCATATCGTCTTGTAATCCGCAAAGATCCCTTACATCAAAATTCACTTCTCACCGTAGCCCTTCCATAATATAAGAGGCGGCAACAAATACGCAAAGTAAGGAAATTCTTCACATCCGCAAAAATTCTTAGCCTGTGTTTGTACATGACTATCTACTAGCCATCCGCATCAATTCGTCATTATCATCATTCCTGGGAATGAGCCACATCAGAAAGTTCGTCTGTGGTTAATCATCAAGCAGCAACTCAGTATCATGCCATCTCACACTCCGCGTATCGGACGCGTCAACTACAGTGATTATAGGACAATTTTGTACTGAGGACTAATATGTACACTGTAACCATTGTATAGTAATATTTTTTATAAGGTACAGATATATGTACTGCACGGCCGTTTTAGACCTTATTTTTATAGTTTTATTTTGTAGATATTTATTCTTATTTATGTGCCAATAACTATTAGGCACCACAAAGTCGTGTGACCTTAACCATTTAGTGTACTGCATTTATTTCGTAACATGGCAGTAGTCATCCAAGTTGTAACGTTTTGCTTACCTGTTTTAATATAAAATACTTGGACCACACTTCGCTTAGGTTACACTATACAGCAACAACAAACACACCACCTTATTTCTACGCACAGCATCAATTTTTCAATGAGGTCGCTGTTCATATTCTCTATATGCGAACCTTGCATGCAGCCGACTAAACCTGGACTATTAACTCGATAAGATAGGTTTAAACGTAGCCAGGGGCGACTGCTTCTTAGGAGATATTGTGTAAGCCTCTTTTCCGGAAACTGCTGAATAATACATGCACCATGCACTGGCAAGGTTGTGTAAAATTGGCTATCTACTAGTAGGTCTCCTTTTGTTAAGCAATGTAAGCAGTGGTCTCTTCCTAAGCTCCCCTGGCCTCAGGGCCTATTAATTGTCTGGACTCCGTTCGCCACGTTGGTTAGAACTATAAAAGATAGTGAAACACGGGTAGCCATTTGTGGCCAAAACTTGGTACCTATAGGCCTAAAAGCCAACTGATATGGTAGGTTCTGACAAGAAGGCCCACATAAATAAAGCAGCATCTACTAAACGAAAATTGTTAATTCACATAAGGCGATGGTGTTGGATTCTGTGAAAATCATTCACCCACTTTAACGTGCATTAATCTGCACTCTCACAACTTTTAGCTACACTGGGTTGAATGAATCACTTTCTCATTTTTAGCATGGTTTTAATAAGAGAGTGACACTTTTTCCCAGCTCTCTTCCTCCTCTTCGGCGTTATAGGCATGTTCCTCTCGCAGCCAAAACGTTGGCTGGTCTAGGATTATTTAACCTATATTAAGTTGGTGATGTGACCCCCGCTAGGACTCTCCTTCATGGGGATACGCCATGGAATATACAGAGCAGCGATGTCTGAGGTACCTCTGGTGGAATTAAAACTAAACACCTTATATATATATATATATATATATATATATACACCTGTGCAAAAGTTAAGCACCACCCTATTTTTACGCACATGCGAGGGTATATTCATGTGCTATGAAGAAAGCAATAGCATAAACATTTATGTACCCATCCATCTTAGTGCAAGAGGTAATAATGCAACTAGTGGAATGCTGAATATGATGGTGGGGAAACACTGTATGTTTTTGTTTGAACTTGAAAACGAGGCCTGAATATGGTTACGTTGACACAACTGACAACTATTGCCCTACAGTTGACACACGTGGCTAGATTGTCATTAATGGTGTCTGAAAACGAAGTTTAACATCTGTGCACGAGTTTGAGACTGTCATTATTAATACCGGGTATATCCACCTTGTGCCTGGATGACGGCCTGGACACGACGTCTCATGCTGGTCACCAACCGACTGATACGCCATTGTGGTATTCGTTGCCATTCAAGATGGAGTGCGTCTGTTAATTCCTGTAGGTTCTGCACAGGAGGATCCCTCATTCTCACCATGTTTCCCAGAATGTCCCAGATATGCTCAATAGGGTTCATGTCAGGGCTCCTTGCTGGCCATGGTAGTGTTTCGATGGCATTCTGGCGGAGGTATTCATGCACAGCTCTAGCACGATGTGGTCGGGCGTTGTCATCCATGAATATAGGGTGGGTTCCAGGTGCATGATTTACAAAATGAGGGACCACAACTCTATCCAGTTTGGAATCTTGATATCTTTGTCCATTTAGTGTTCCAGGTACAGTCAACAGATCCAGCTTACAATCAAATGAGATGCACCCCCATATCATAACGGAACCTCCACCAAATGGAACTTCTTCCATGATGTCACGTTGGTCGTACGCCGTGCGTCTGGACCTCCATACACGAGTTCGACCATATGTGGCATGAAGCAGGAACCGACTTTCATCGGACCAGTGTACCCGTCTCCAGGATCTCATGTTCCAGTGTCTTCTTTCGTTGCACCACCTCAGACGCTCCTCTTTGTGGTGTGCCGTGAGGAGAGGACGTCTGACAGGTCTCCTAGCTTTCATGCCAGCAGCATACAGTCTCCTTTTGACGGTAGACATTGACACTCTATTGCGCGTTTCCAATTGCTGGCTGAGCACTCTGCTGTTGGTGAATGGAGATCTCCTAACAAGGCGTACTAGGGCTCGATCATCACGGGCAGTAGTCTTCTTCGGTCTTCCAGATCTAGGCCTGTCGTTCACCTCGTTAGTTTGCCCATGTTTTGCAATCAAACGACTGATTACAGTATGGTTAATGTTCAGCTGTCTGCCAATCTCTCTGCATGACATACCAGTGGTATGCATGCCTATGATTTGCCATTTCACACGATCACTTAACCTTCGACTTGCCATAGCGGTTCACAATCAAGAGCTAATTCTCTCTGTACAAATAAACCACGGTCATGAACACAAAATTCCTTATCTTGTCGCCTAAATCTGTATGTAATGTTCTACACCTCAAACTGGACTTTTACATAACTGAACACGTGTGCTCTTTCCCGCCACGCACGGACATCAAGCGGCCTGAAGTCATGCATGCATGTGCATTTCGTACTTGGAATTATGTCAGCTAACGCGGGGACAAAAAGTATGGCAGCCTAGTTGTACCATCATGTTTCTACGTTCTATTGTTTTTGCTGGTGCTTAACTTTTGCACAGGTGTATATATATATATATATATATATATATATATATATATATATATATATATATATATATATATATATATATATATATATATATATATGTTAATGTCTTATATCTAAATTTATAATGGACCAACACACCGGTGACATGAACAGCCAGGATGATACAGTGAGGTTCGACTTCCGCGGCAATGGTCACATGGTCCAACTGGAATGTGAACATTCCAGCGACCCTAGAGGTTGGTCTGTGTACAATCCGGAGAGATGCAATTCTCAATCCAACACCCAGAGATTAGCTAACCAGCAGCCTCGGTCCGACGCAACATATACATGCGGTGCCAAGGAATACGACAGAAATACGGAACAAGTGGGGTCTGATGTGGGGCTCAAAGACGAAGAGAACCCTCGCCCAATTACAACACCTGATTGTTCCAGTTTCCATTTTATTTCAACATTTATTGCCTGGATCAAGAGGTGGAATATTTGGATGGAAGGGCGGCGAGAGCCGCCACCAGCAACCACCATAATTTTCCCTGTGCGGGAACCCTAGCACCAAGTAGAGAGGAGTATTCGCTGATCAGCGATGAAGCGTCCCGAGATGCCTCGCAGGCAGATATGTCGTATATCACATTGTCGGACATCCATGATAGGCACCCAACATCTTTGCCGGGTCTTGGACGTTGACATCAAAGATTCCTATGGGGGTAATATCCACACACATGCCAAATGAGTTCACCTTATTTGTGTGAAGGTGCCCAGTGGCCAAGTACACATGCACCATGGCCCGCATCTCCAGCCATACGAACGTCATCCCCACATTACCCCTCAGTACTGTGTTATAAACATTGGAATGCGGAGCCTGTGATACCACCTACCATCAGAAATCACACGCACATGCACACTACACACCATCCGCGTACTTCTCCTGGACCACCACCGTATGAAGGGAGACTCACACAGTGACCTGCGACTCCTCCTCGCCAGATGCATGATACCCCACCACCCATGCATCGTCCCAGACCAATACATAAACTGGGGGAATCAACAATACCTCTATACCATGCAGAACACCACTGCCGACGGGAGTCACCCATACCAGTATGACATCGCCAGGACCCACGGGTGGAAACACACCACATACGACCAACACAGGACAGACCGCATCCGTGCCCAATATTAGCTTTCACACCTCTTTCTACCACACCCCACCAGGATTTATGCCCATCGTTCCTTATCATGGCACGGGCCGAGTAATCCTCCCACCTGAGTTCAGTGAGGAGGATGACTGGGCCAATTACAAGTGCCAGTTTGAAATAATTAGCCGCACCAATCAATGGGTCGATCAACAGATGGGAGAGTATTTGCCCGCTAAGTTGTCGGATAAAGCCTTACAGGTGCTGGCAGACTTGGGGTCAGATACTACACTGACATACAGTGTGCTGGATAATGCACTATCAGAAAGATTTGGAGATAGAGCTATAAGAGTGACCACCCAGCTTCACCTCAAGAATTTATGGAGGCGATCAGAGGAACTCTCCCAGAACTAGCCAACCATGTTAGACGACTGGTTAGCAGAGCATAACATAGTACCAATCATGAAGGATTAACTCATCTACATTTAGACACTTATCGATGCATTAAGCGATGAACCTGCTTTGAAAGAAAAGCTCTTTCTGTTGGAGTATGGTAGTCTTCAGACTTTGACTTCCACTGCGGTTCGAATTGAGAATTTTCTAGGGAGAGAGAAAAATAGCATGCGCCAAAAACATCCAATCAACGAGGTAAATGATGCGAACATAATCATCACCACAGACACCACACCCGGCTCTGTCACCACGGGCGAGGGAAATTCATCAACACATTCATAATCCCCTCCCCTAATCATAATAACATGCCTAGAGGAAGGGGGCGTGGCCAGTCCAATCACAGAGGCCATAACAATGCCCCAGGATGCAGTAATCGGCACAATAACGACAACAGACAGAACACCCACGAGATGTTGGAAGAAATCACTAAACAGATTTCGACTCACCAATCTGCTGACAACCTTGACTACGACAGTAGCGACACAACAAAGTACCAGGACTCTGCCAAGCAACACCGTACCGCACACACAGCTACCTAACGCATGTTTTGGATGTGGTCAGCTAGGCCAATTGAGGGCATACCACTTGGACCAGAATCTTCAATGTATGACACATGTGCGGTGTTATTGGCCTTTATGGTCACAGTTGAGCCAGGACAGGAGGAAGTTCTTTGAGTCACTGCACCACAATTAGGAGACAACGCACACACCGCAATGTTGGAACCTGACCCTGAATACATGTTAGCCTCCCAATGCGCTAGTCCACGAATGATAGAGGACACCACCAACAAGATCCAGATACTTTTCAGTGTATTCAATGGCACAGCAGATCCAATACCGCTTATCCCAGGCATTCGCTGTGACGATTTGGTGGATGTGATATCCGTTGAGACTCACCCCACCGCACCAACACTACAACATAAAAATTTACCAGAACATCTGCATGACTTATATATGTGTTATATCTGTGTGCCACAGTAGGAGTAAGACAATCTCACAAACGTGACATACGACGTCTCCTGTTCAAATATCAGGAAAGTTTTTCCACAGGAATTATCGACGTGAGAGAACCCCATCTCGTGCGGCACTCCATCAACACCGGGAACAACCGACCAGTCCGACAACCGGTACGTCATCTTCCCATACACAAAGAGGCAGAAGCACACCAACAAATCAATGACATGTTGTGGACAGGCATTATTGAGCTCTTTGTGTCTCCCATGGGCCAGTCCAATCGTCCTCGCAGGCAAAAAAGATGGATCTTTGCAGTTCTGTATTTATTACCGCTGCCTAAATGATCTAAGCATCAAAGAGGCGTATCCACTCCAACGGATAGATCAGGCATTATATTTGTTGTCCTGAGCCATATGGTTCTGTACACTTGACATGGCGAGTAGATACTGGCAAGTAGCCATGGATGAGGCTGATTGGAGAGACTGCATTCGTTTGCAGAGATGGTCATTTTCAGTTCTGCAAAATGTCTTATGGCTTGTGCAACGCTCCTGGAACATTTGAGCATCTACTTGAACAGGTATTAACCACCCTGCAATGGGAGATATGCCTCTGTTACATAGACGACGTTATCGTTTTTGGCTCTTCATTTGAGCAGACTTTATCCAATTTGGATAAGGTACTGATGTGATTCTAAATTGCTAACCACAAACTCAAACCCAAGAAGTGCCATTTCTTCTGACAAAGTGTCGAGATCCTGAGTCATGTCATTCCGCAGATGGAGTGGCCACCCAACCCACAAAAACCCATGCTGTAGCAGAATGGCAAACTCCTACCTCTGTAACAAACACAAGGCGTTTCCTGGGCCTCTGGAAGTACTATCGTCGATACATCCATCGCTTTGTTGAGATTGCTTCCCCGGATTTTTTTCAAATCACGGAAAAAGACAGACCATTCGAGTGGATGAAGGAGTGTGAGGGCATTGCAGGAAAAATTGGGGACCACACCAATTCTTGCTCACCCAAACCCTAACCTCCATTCCATCTTAGACAATGAAGTGCCTGCATATGCAATAGGCGCTGTTCTATCCCAGGTCACAAAAGATGGAACAGAGCAGGTATTGGGTTATGGTTTACATACTCTGAACAAAACTGAGAAATGTTACACGACCACCAAATAGGAATTATTGGCTGCGGTGTATTTCGTCAAATACTACAAACATTTTCTGTATGGACGCCCATTTACACTACATACAAATCACGCCTCACTACGCTGGCTCAGGAACCTTAAAAACCTGGAGGGCCAGGTAGTACGGTGGCAGGAATCCATGCAGGCCAATAACTTCAATGTTGTTCATAGACCCAGTAAACTGCATGGAAATGCCGATGCCTTGAGCAGAATCGGGCTCGAGGATGAACAAGAAGTGGCCACCACCACAATATACAGCCAGTTCCCGTATTCCCAGAACTACTGTGCACGGCCAGGGATGTAGAAACACTCACTAAAGAATAGGCAACAGATGCAGAGATATATACGTATGGATCCAGAAGGAGGTACGTCCGCTTAAGGAATCTACCAGTTCCTTATCAACTGTGGCTAAATATTATTATCAGAGATACGGGGAGTGACAGTTGTACAATGCATTCTTTACATAAATCAGAAGATAATAATTCCTGAGCCTTTCCAAGTCATGATCTGGAACAATTGCTCGACAACGCTGGTCACCTATCCATAGAACGAACTGTAGAGCAGATAAAACAGAGATTTCACGTGATTGGATACGCGATAGTGTGAAAACATGGGTAACCAAATGTATACCCTGCGATATCTGAAGACCTTTCGTTTGTTTTGCCTAAGGGGATGGACGGAAAAGTTGTTCCCCCTTCCTCTTCCCATCCACTCCGTGCTAGCTCACCAATTATAGAGTTGCCAAAAGCGGAGGCTGAAGCTGGCCCAAGCCCTAGTGCTTCATGTAGCGTTGAACATGTAGGCAATAGCATGGAAGTGAGTAGGCTTGATAAAGCCTTCACCTATTCTCGACATCAGGGAGACCGTACAACTTTGTGTACGTCCCATCCAAGCCATAAAATCGTGGAACTACTCCCATCCCAAGCAGCACCCTCTCGGCGTGTTGCACCACCCCTCACTCCAATCCGCATTCCTCATTTCCACACTGAGTTCGGACATCACCCAGCTCACCCTCCTCGCACTCCACATGTCGTCTGATGTCAGTCAATCTTCAGATATGAGAGAGTTTGCTGTTTCATGAAGGGTGGCTCCCTGCACCTCGGTCACCCATGTGGCTGATGGTGGGCGGGTCAGCAGCCTGATCAGTAGACTCTCGGCACATTTATTCCCGGTGCAAAAAAGAAATGTATGACCACACACCAGCCATTGTGCAGCGGGAGATTGTCCTCCCCATGCAAGAAGCACCCTCTCCATTAGCGTCGCCACCCTTGTGAGCAATCAGGATACCACCGCAAGAACACAAAAGCTCAGATTCACCAAACACCACGTGCCTTATGGCTGAATTACAAAACTCGAATTACGTGAATACCAACAAGACACCGGTTATAGGAGGTATAACTGATACATTTACACCACACCGCATCTACAACACAGTTATCACCCATCTATGAACGTCAGCAACATTCAAAATCAGCATGCACACATCCTTTGTACCAGAAAAGGATAGTGACACAGAAATCACAACAATCCGCACTGCAGTATTGCGGTGAACCACAAGGTTGACCGCACACGTCAGACTCGCCATCATCAGATCAGCCTAGTCAACTTGGAAAACTTGCTAGAGCTCTCCGGAAGACATAACAAACATGGCATACACCCCCAGACTCCCCTACACCAGTCATCACTGCATTCAAGGACCAGGACAACATTTACCACCCTACACGCGCCTTTACCATAAGCATGCGGTAACTACTACATGCTGTGAAGTAACAACATCATCAATATCGTCATTCTGCACTGCAAGGATCATCACAACCTCTTGAGGGACAACAACAATTACAGTAATATTAACCTTTATGTCTTTATTGAGAGAGTATGATTGACCGTAGTCTGTCGTCGGTAACAAGTAGGATTTTGCCACCGAACGTGAAATTCGATAATGGTCTGATCCAAGTTACGACAGCATTCCTAGGTCATCCACGCCCTAGGTGCACCTGTCTCACCCCTCACGGGCTCAGCCATTACAGAGCGAACTATTCAGTGTCCGATAAAGTTATCACCGCATCCACCGCAGTACTCATCTGCAACTACAATAAATATTCTACACCGCATTACTGCGTAGGATTATCCGCAAAGAACCGGCCATATGTACCGCACACCCACCCACAGTGCAAACGACATAGACACTCAGGATGACTGCCTCACAAATCTCCATACAATGGTACTGTAATCTCGTGGAGAGGTTGGGGGGGGGTGCGGGTAAAGCCAACCCTAAAATAATTTGGCGTAGGGTGGGAGCTAATAATGTCTTTAGCACCCCATCCTTTCAATCGTCCTAGTGTACATTTTTTAACCCCGAATTATCACTCAAAATGCATGAGATGACTTTTAAGAGCATCTATTTTAACAAAATTTCTGGTGAAGGACCCCCCCCCCACCTCCACGCAGTGTTGTGTGTACTGTGCAGATGTATTTCTATGGCACTGTCATTGTCCACTGACCACGTATTGCTATTGCTCATAAATCTTATAGCAGCATTATCTAAGATCACTGATGGTGACAGTCTGTGATATCATTAACCAGGCATTAACACCTTAATTAGACAGACCTTCAGAAATGATCTTGAAAAATGTCGATTTAGACGCCCTGATTTGAAATTTTGGCATAGCAAACCAGTCATTCAAGTGGAAGATTTCTAAAATATTCCTTTCATGCTCTGTAAATGGACATTTTTTAATAGAAAAATTCTCATTTTCAGGAACAATTTTAACCACGAATTACCACTCAGAGCATCTAATTTTCAAAAATGTTTTATATATATTCTTATTTACTTTTTAAACTGTGATTATGGTAAGTTGGAGCCTGGGCGTTCCTGATGGGAATTTAATTACCGTCACTAACAAGAACGTCCTCGTGAGCTTATGTTTAGCGGAATCTTGGTATTAAACAAATAAAAGAGCACACATCACAACATTAAAAAAAGAAGGCCTGGAAATTATAAACCACGCATCTCTCGCAGATGCGTCACTCTATCCTCTCGGCTACGCGTATACCTGAGAAGTATATAATTCTCGCCTAGCCTACATCCTCTGGCTCTTGATCTACGATACAGATTCGTCTGGCCCAGATGCAACTAGGAGGGCGTTGTGTAACGCAGATCAACGCATCTGGTACGAACCCGCCCAGAATATCTGGGTACGGAACGGCCAGACATGGAGCATTCCAAGCACGCCCCGGGGTAGGACGATAAGCGTATATAAGCCATATAAGAGGTTTAATCGACTATCGCGCATGTGCGGGATTAGGAGATAGCTACTGACATGCGTTACCGTGTGGAGAGAGTGGCATCTTATGAATATTCCGGGTCTGTGCTCGTAATTGCTTTAAAACAGGCCCTCTTCGTTGGTCCTTAGCAGAATTTAATGAGGATCGCAGAACTGTTTACACAATTAAAATCCGTTATCCGAGTTGCTCCCAGCTGAATTAATACACTTCACTGATAGTGTGTACTTAGTAATGGGTGTGGAAGAGCAGACCATGTGGCCCCTAAACATGCCTTGTCATGACGCGCACGCTTAGGGGTTAAAACATCCAGTTGTGACGTCACCAATTAGTATAAAAGGAGCTTCAAAAACCAAATCTAGAGAAACCGTGGAGGTGTGTCTGCCAGAGCAGACCGAGTCGAGGGGAAACTGCTTACTTTTTGCCTAGTTATCCAACATCCGCATCAGTGCATATCGGATTTCAGCCTCGTCTCTGGAGCACACTTAATGCATCCGCACTTAAGTTTTTGTACGCTCCCGGAAGGATATCGCCGTGGACAAAATCTAAATTAAAAGGTTTCCCCACCACCAGCTCTTCAGTGGGGCCTTCGTGCAGATTAGCCTTTTCGATGCAATGTAAGATCCTAGCCAGTATGTAGGACATTGGTGTTTATAGATATCTCGCCAGATCTGCCATGGCATGTTGAAAAAGTGGTGGAACAAAACCACACGTGTCTCGTGCTTTCTATTAACATTTTGACCACAGTCCGGATAGGACATTGCTTTATGCACATCATGAGCTATGCGGTGCATATCGTCTATCCACAAAAATACATACATCAAAATTAACTTCTCACTGTAGCCTTTCCGTTATAGAAAGAGCAGCAACAGATATGCAAAGTACGGCAATTCTTCAAATCCTCAAGAATTCCTAGTCTGTGTTTGTACATAACGATCTACTAGCAATCTGCATCAATTCGTCGTTATCATCATTCCTGAGAATGAGCTGCATCAGAAAGTTAGTCTGCGGATAATCATCAAGCAGCAACTCATCAACTGCAGTGAGTACAGGACAATTTTGTACTGATAACTAATAGGTACTCTGTAACCATTTTATAGTAATATTTATAGAAGGTACCGGTATATGTAGGTACCGCACGTATGCACGGTCGTTTGAGACCTTTTTTATAGTTTATATATATATATATATATATATATATATATATATATATATATATATATATATATATATATGGTAGATATGTATTCTTATTTATGTGCCAATGACTATTAGGCACCCCAAGGTCGTGTGAACTTATTTATTTGCTGTACTGTATTGATTTCATAATATGGCAGTAGGGACGACTGCTTCTTAGGAGATAGTGTGTACACCTCTTTTCCGGGAGCTGCATAATAATATATGCACCTCGCACTGGCAAGGTTGTGTAAAATTGGCTATCTAGCTGTAGGCGTCCTTTTGTTAAGTATATAAGCAGTTGTCTCTTCCTACGCTCCTCAGAGCCTATTACGTGTCTGGACTCCCTTCGCCACGTTGGTTAGAACTGATTTTAGAAACTATTGGGGTTTCTGAGCGGTTAGAATCGATGACCGCATACACCTCCCCTGTGTCTTCTGATACCTGATAGTTAGATACCATGCCAAAGTAGGAATCACTGCGAAAATATTGTATTAAGCTGTCCCAGTAGTGCATTCTTTGGGCATTTTGCTCCTAAACCTAATCGCAAATAAATGTTAGCTCCAGGGTATGGATCGCATATGGTCCGCACTCGAAAAGTTAGGTGCGGATATGGAGACAGAACTCCATCTAACCCAACAGTGACTGGTGGGGGGGCCGTCGAGCCCTCCACGCCCTCACGAAAAGGCCACTATAGTTGCAGATCTGCGTCTCTCTCCCAACTGCAAATAAGATATGTGCTTTCTAAAATGCTTCTATAAAGTGACTTGTCCCTGTGTTGTTTTTGTGGTCTGGATGCGGTAAGTGACAGGATCGTTATTTGATTCTGAAGCTACCACCATGTGACTCGTTTGCATGCTGGCGTTTTGAGGGGGACGCTCCATGGTGGTGTCTTTAATGGATACCGAGCAGTCTCGCTAGACATGCCTGTATGCCAAAGATAGTGAAACACGCGTAGCCACTTTCAGTCACATCTTGGTGCCTATAGGCCTATAAACTAACTGATAGGGCAGGTTCTGACAAGAAGGCCCGCATAAATAAAATAGCATCTACTAAGCGAGCATCATTGAATCACATAAGGTGATGGTGTTGGATTCTGCGGAAATCATCCACCCACCTTCACGTAAATTAATGTGCACTCTCACAACTTTTAGCTACACTGGGTTGAATCACTTTCTCATTTTTATCATGGTTTGAATAAGAGAGTGGCTCTTTTTCCAATCTCTCTTCTTCCGCTTCCACGTTGCAAGCATTTTCCTGTGACGGAGGCCCGCGCGAGGTACTTTCCACTCACAGCCAAAAGGTTGGCTGGTCTGAGATTATTTAACTTATAGTAAGTTGGTAAAGCGGCCCCTGTTGGGACCCTCCTTCGCAGGCATACCGCATGGAATATACAGATCAGAGATCTGTGAGGCACCTCCCTCTATATATTTTAATGTCTCATATCTAAATTTATAATGGACCGACACACATGTGACGCGATGATACGACGTGGTTTGACTTCTGCGGCAATGGTAACATGGCCCCACTGGAACGTGAACATTCCACCGATCGGTCTGTGCACAATCCGGAGAGACACGATTCCCGAGCAGACACGCCTAGTTTAGCTAACCAGCAGCCTCAGTCCGCCACACCATGTACAAACAGTGCTGAAGAATACGAGATAAATACAGAACAGTGCGTACCCCGGATGCTACACCGCCACCGCCACCGCCACCGCCACCGCCACCACCACCACCACCAACAACAACAATACAGCCACCACCATGACTAGCACCATCACCACCAACAACAACAACAACAACCACACCATCAATACCACCAACACCAATAGGAACACCACTAGCAGCAGCAGCACCACCACCAACACCAACAGCAACACCAATACTACAGCCACCACCATGACCAAGACCACCACCACCACCACCACCACCAACAACAACAACAACAACAACAACAACAACAACAATAACAACAGCAGCAGCAGCAGCAGCAACAACAACTACACCACAACCACTGCCGCCCCCATCAACACCACTAACACCAAGAGGAACACCACTAGCACCACCACCAACACCACCAACATCAAAACCTCACGACCACCACAACCACCACCACAATCACTACCACCAAAACCACCACCACCACCACAACAACAACAGCAACTACTACTGATACTACTACTACTACTACTACTACTACTACTACCACCAACACCAACACTACCAACATCAAAACCTCACGACCACCACAACCACCACCACAATCACTACCACCAAAACCACCACCACCACCACCACCACAACAACAACTGCAACTACTACTGATACTACTACTACTACTACTACTACTACTACTACTACTACTACTACTACCACCACCACCAACACCAACAATACCAACACTGCCACCACCACCACCAACAACAACAACAACAGCACTACAGCCACCATCACGACCACCACCACCGCCAACAACAACAACACCACAACCACTGCCGCCCTCCCCCACCACCCCATCAACACCACCAACACCAACAGGAACACCACTAGCACCACCACCACCACCACCACCACCACCTAGTAACATTATGGCTGGAGTTAGCAAGAGTAGACGACGGGATGACAGGAGGTCTAACGACAGTCGCCGCCATCTGCCCCGGCTGCACTAACCAAGTGTTACTACATGATTATACAATGCTTTCACCACCTTGGCATCTTGAATGCTCATGTACGTAGGGGCAGTTTGCCTCCTGGATTGAGCTGGAAAGTGTCAGAGTTAGAGAGACAGAATTTCTTCTGTAAACTAGCGATGCCAAACGCCGAGGTCCGTAAGGACATCTTAGCAGCAAATTTGAAATGGGCCATATCTTTACTTCAGGTTAACATTAGTCACTATAATTTCCAGCTTGGTGGTCTTATGTCGCTCCTCATCGAAGCTCAGTCCAAACCAAATTTAGAGTTAGGTAGAGCGAAGACCACAGCAATAAATTGGGCCCGAAATAAATATATGGCAGGAAGTTTCATTCTTCATCAATTGATCAGTTTTATGATTTCATCAGACCGTTTGATCCGCATTTTAGAACCTGCCATAGTACTACACCCCCTGTAGGGTCACCTGTGACCTTACCAGGAACATCAACTGCAGGGCCCTCTGTGGCCCTACCAGTCACACCGACTACAAGGTCAGCATTGACCGTACCAGTCATCCCATAATCAAATCGGAAACGGAATAGGTCACCCACTGAGAGTCCCCCAGTAGTTAAGCGGCTGAATAACCAGTGCTCACCAGTGTTCCCCCTGCAGTCTCCTGTGGTGGATCCACTCCTGATTCCACTGCCAGAATGGTCACCGTCAGTGTCTGCTCATGTGGATCCTAGTCAGATCCCTCTTCCGGTCTCGCCACGGTCCCCAGTCGAGTTTCCTCCCCTTCCACAGAGAGCAGCTACTGACCGACCTGGTCAAAAGATTAGATCGTCGACATCGAGGTCCAAGCCACCACAACCTAAGTGTACGCCCACAACTAAGCCCAAACCTACGCCTAGGGATACACCCAAAGAGCATAGGTCTTTCTACACGTTTCGGTTCGTGGTGGATAACAAGAATGAATGGCGCCTTCCTACTCTGAACAAGAAGATTCTGATGATTGAGGCTTCAAATTTAGCTCGTATCAATCATACACCTCATCCAGATATGCAGGTAGCAATCTATCCAGGTGCTAAGATAAACCACATTAGGAATATGGTTAGAAAATACAATGAGGTCTTCCAAATTAATGATAAGGACGAACTTCAGCATGACACCTCCCAAAGAATTGGGAATCTGTTTAGTACCATGCGTTCAAAATTTCCAAAGGCTAAAGTTCACTTTGCCAAACTAAATTATTCGAAGCACCTGACTACAACACAGAAACGAAACATACAATTCGTTAACAGGCGTGTAGAGGCCTTAAGGGCCAAGGGCCCTATCCTGCCCAGCCTCCCCGTGTCTGAATTTCAGGTGGTTGAGGACAACATCCACTGGACTGAGGGCACTGCAAATAGGATGTATAATAGTTGGTTATCGCACCTTAATTTAAACTAACTATGGGTCAGGGTACTAACCACCCAGAAATTGGCATGGGTGGTAATATCGTTAACCTAACTGGTTCAACATTGTCTGAAGCAAAAAGATCTTTGCTAAATCTCGGTCTAACATATGTACCAACACCACTGCCCAAAGTCGACATAGATGCCCTTTTAGATAATGGCTTATGGGAAATTGAAGAATGTTCTCACCGTATAAAATTAGCAGACTTCTTTCGAAATTCCAAGAAAAACTACTTTCTACCTTTTGTTGAAAAAACTGGCTGGGCACCTAACTCGAAGTTGGTTGACCCTGCGATCCCTGATAGTATAAAAGCTATCAAGGAGCGTGTTGAAAATTTAGAATTTCCTAAAAATCATCAAAATTTGTCATATCAAGAACGTTTAGCCTTAACAGGTTTGCGTAAAAACAATGACATCGTTATAAAGCCTGCTGACAAGGGATCTGCTACTGTAATAATGCGTAAGGATAATTATATTCGTGAAGCCCATCGGCAACTCAGTAATCCGAAACACTACCGCAAATTAGACGAACCACTCTGGCAAAATAATTGTGATAAATTTAATGGAATCATTCAAGAAATGGCTGACAACAAGGCCATAACGAAAAAGCAGTTTAAATACCTTACTGCTAAACGAGATTCAAATCCACGTACGTTTTACCTTTTGCCAAAAATGTATAAACCTATTGAGTCATGGTCCGACACTATGATACCACCGGGTCGACCTATTATCTCTGATTGCGGCTCTGAATCTTATCGAATTAGTGAAATTATTGATTACCACCTGCAACCAATTGCGAATAGACATTTCAGCTTTTTGAACAACACTGAGGATTTCCTATCCGAGGTCTCCAAAATTTCTGTTCCTCCAAACTCACTCTTGATAACCGTCGACATCGATGCTATGTACACAAACATTGACATCAAAAGGGGTTTGACTTCTGTTCGCAGAGCATTTGATAAATATCCTGATAACAATAGGCCCACTAGCGAAATGTTAGCTCTCTTGGAGCTGAGTTTAAAGGGCAATGATTTCGAATTCGCTGGCGAAATCTACCAACAAATCTGTGGATGCGCTATGGGTAAACGTTTTAGTCCTAGTTTTGCCAACATCTATGTAGCTGAGTGGGAAGAAGATGCGCTTAACAAATGTCCTAAGCAGCCCTTATTTTACCGCCGTTACCTCGATGATATTTTTATGATCTGGAATCATTCGAGGGAAGAGTTTGATGAATTTTTCACTATTTTGAACAATCACGATCCTAACATCAAACTTAAAGCCAACATCAACCAGTCGTCCGTAGACTTTTTGGACGTTACTCTCTATAAAGGTGTAAATTATAACACGAGTGGGCTTCTTGATTACAAAGTATTCTTTAAGACTACCGATTCCCATCAACTACTGCATAAGAAATCTTTCCATCCACCTCATACTTTTAAAGGTATTGTCAAATCACAGCTTATCCGATTTCACCGAAATTCTAGTGATAGAAAGAAATTTGAATCTGCGTGTTCCACCTTATTTAAAGCCCTCAAACCGAGGGGATATTCAACACGATTTTTGCGCAAAATAAAGTCCGAAACTTTACATGATTTGGAAACTATTACTGATAGGGCTGCCCATCAAAAGCCTACCAAAATTCGTCACAATCGTCCGATTATAGGCGTAGACAATCTCAGAAATGTGGAAAGAAGAGGTGTAAATTAGACCTCTATCTACCTAATCAGAACACATTTGTCAGTTATCAGAACAAAAGCAAATTCCAACTTCAGTCTAATTTAGATTGCGATTCTAAAAATGTTATCTATTTAATATCTTGCAAATTATGCCAAACGCAGTATGTCGGTGAAACAAAATGCCCTTTAAGATGGCGAGCAACTAGACACCTTTGCGATAGTAGACACGACGAGGACACTAACGTAGCTCAACATTTCAATCTTCCTGGTCATTCTGTCGATAGACACTTTGAAATTATGCCTATTGAGCAACTGCCTCTTTCTGCTACGGCCGAAGAAACTGATAAACAAAGAAAACTTCGAGAATCATTTTGGATTAAGCAACTGAAAAAAAATGGCCGAGAGGCATAAACGTCGACCCTGGCCTTGCTGATCAACGTGAAATTATTCCATTTAGTTTAACATACAATCGAAAAAATGTTGAAATTTCTGAAATTTTTAAAGATGAATATCATAAATTGCAGGATAAAATGAAAGAACCTCTCAATTTGCGTCCAGTGATAGCCTTTAAGAAAAACTCCAATCTACGTGACATCTTGGTTAAATTAAAATTAACTCTTCAAAAACCTTCAGAATGAATGATGTATATTATTCATATTTTATAGGCCATACCGCCTCTATCAAACAAACATAACAAATCTCAGATAATAAAATAAATAAAAAATATCTCCCAAACTTGGGAGATCCTGAGCCAGTGCGTGTAATCATATAACCACCACCAACACCACAACAACAACAGCAACTACTACTGATACTACTACTACTACTACTACTACTACTACTACTACTACTACTACTACTACTACTACTACTACTACTACTACTATTACTACTACTAGTTCTACTACTACTACTACTACCACCACCACCACCACCACCACCACCAGCAACAACAAAATAACAAAAACAACAAAAAGTAAAAGAAATGTAAAAATTATTATTGCAGGTCTGAGAACAACTACTCCACATGTAACTGGGATAGAAGGCTCAGAATTAACACTTAATTGTAACACAGACTATCACGGTGACGGAACTGTGAAGTGGCACATTCATGCTGATGCCCCTTCTGCTACTTCTTCTCACCTCCCTGATGACGGTCTCTATGTTGGGGCAGTGACCAGTGATAGGTTATTTCTGCTTGGTATGTCAGGTTCTCCATGGAAGGGTGATGTAGGCGCATCAGGTACCAGTCATCTAGTGATCTACAAACTGAAGCTAGACAGAGATGATGGGTATTTTACATGTTCAATGGGAGAATCATATATTACTATTAGAGTCACAGTCTTAGGTACGTGTTTAGTCTTCCTTAACAGCCCATGGTATTCTCCGACATTAGCTAGTCAGAGGTTTATTGGCAAATATATGCATACTGATCTGTATTTTTAAAAGCTTTGCTTGAAAATTGATGCTGCCAACCAACTTTCTATCAAATAGTTTCCGATGTATTTAGTATGGTTCATATTTATCCTCATTTAAGGATAATTTTAGGGGAACAGTGCTAATATATCTAAAGAATTAAACAGCATTTGTCCAAAACCTCATGTAAGATTGTGCATAAGCAAAGGATGTGGGTAAAGACGGCATTTTACTATATCTGAATATGTGAATGGATGTCTTCAGTATAGGATATTGTGGTATTAATATTGACACATGGCATTCAGCCTGTAACAATTCAATGTGTGATTCAATGTGCGATTAACCATATTGCTGCTGAACTTTCAGTATCACAAGTTCATGTTCCTTGTGAGCAGTTACTCGTACTATGAATGTCACTGTGTTACGTATGTGTGTATATAATTAATTTTTAACCCACCACAATTAATGTATACCATAAGTTAAAATCCTAATTACCCAGTCATTAAGCCGTCAAGTGCTCAGCAATTAGCTGACAGCGATAAACATCAAAGAATAATTTGAAGACAAATTTGAATTAATGCTAATTGTTTTCAGAATAATCAGCAGATTTTTACACTTTTAACAACATCTAAACATGATGGGGTTTTTTTATATTTCGGGATGTAAAAATGTAGCTTTTTACATAAACTATTACTGTGTTTTTGGTCATAAATCTGTCTTTACGAGTGCACACACTATCACTGATTATGTGGATTGTGAAAGTCTTGATATTCGCAAATGTCATCCATTGATAAATAGAAGGTGCGATTTAACATCCTCTTAAATTCGGGAATATCAATTTCATAGAGAAAACAGCACAAATAGGTCAAAACCAATTTTTTCCTAAATGTTAATTTTAGCATGTTTTGACATTACTGCTCATGTCACTATTATATTTCAAAGTATAAATGACGAATATCCTTCCTTTACACTAGAAATAGTCAGTGTGCAATGACAGCTTAGAGTCAAATTACTGTATTTTAATGTATAAATCAGAAAATGCTTTCTGAATGAGAACTTTTAAATCCATTTTTCTCCAAAGTTTGTTCGAAACAGTGGCATGATTCACATTGCAAAAAACAGCGGACATTCTTAACATAGAAAAGTAATTTAAACAGCTTTAAATAGCTCATAGAACACACTTTCACATGATGGATAGATCACAGAAAATCCAAAATTTCACCATGTGACGGGTTTTCACATCTGTTTACGGATTACTCGGATTGGCGGGAACTCAGAAAATCTTAAATATGCCTAGACTGTCACCAAAAATAGTGGCGGCAGTGTGCCGTGAACCCCATGTAACGTCAAAGAGCAAAGCTTAACAGCGCTGAGCGCCGAGAAAAAATAATTCTTTAGAGCTGATATCAAACGAATTAATCAATTGCCACCATCTCTAAGATTACATAACGCAACAACGCCCAGGCTTACTAAATACTCTGGTGCTCTTGTGAAACCTCTTAGTTCTGTTTATGTTTACAATTGTAATACTTGTAAAATTCTGAATTTGCATCTTTTTTACTTTTGAGCGGTCGCATCTATTAGAAACTATGTGCAAGTGTGAGTATTGCCACACTAGACCCATTTTATGCACATACTTCCTCTGTATATATTAAGTTTGGAGATTTAACAAAAATTGGGTCTTTAACGAAGTGAAAACTAGTATTATCCCCTCGGTGTTTCTGTCATTGTGTCTACATAGAATGTCAATGTGTGTGTATATTTACTCAATACGCAGAGGTCGTGTGCACACATAAAGGGTAAACAAGTTATAGATTTTGTTTTGGATACTTTTTACCACAATGACGCATCTGCTATCTGTGTATAGAAATAGTCTTGATTGTAAATACATTTCATGCCCTAATCTCCAAAACGTGAGAATGAATTACTAACATATATTGTTGAATGGGTCTATAGTCATGGAGGACTCCAGTTATAGCAATGCCCCGCCCATCTCTAGCTAAGCCTCACCCACACATCGTCTGTATTGAGCTCAATCGATTTCTGAACTGCCTGACTATCAATTTCCGGAAGAATATGCACGTAAGCTGTTGAATATTTTGAAACCAATTTGCTAGCAAGAGCGTCCAGTCCAATTAGTTTCAAAATATTTAACATCATCTTTTTTAAATAGTAAAGACATACAACCCGTACAACAACATTTAATACGTCATCAACTAAGTGTTCGTGCCGAACGTATCTACGCCATTCTTGACGTCATCGTTTATGACATCATTCTACATGTTGCATGGTTGGTTATAATGTCATATGATTGGTGGATTAACTGGAAAGGTCAATTAAAGTAGGAGCAAGTATACATGTCATGTGATCATAGTAATGACGTCATATGGTGTCACAATCATCTAAGCGGCGTATGGGATGACGTCATAATCAATACGTCATAAATGATTCTTTACGGCCCATCTTTAACTCTTAATATTCCGACACTTTGTACAAATTGTATGTCTCTACTATTTAATAAACATGTCATAGGCATAGTTTCAAAATATTCAACAGTTTACCTGTATAGTTTTCTGGAAATTGATGGTCAGAGATCGATCGATCCCAACACGAGTGAGGTGTGGGCGGAGCTTATCTAGAGATGGGCGGGGCACAGCTAAAATGGAAAGCTCCATTGAACCAGTACAAGAATCAGGAACTAGCATGGCACAAACAAACAGCGACACATGCAATAAACTCTATTGCTAATGAGTACATACAATTACATGTCATAACAGCAATGCATATCGTCTATGTAGTACCAAGCATTGCCATTGGCAGGATTCTATACCAATACTTGTTCTATATTAGGGGTGCTAATGCGGTTTATGAAAGTGGGTATTGATTAAAATGGACACGATTTGACATATGCTGTTTCTACCTTAACGATTTTCAGTCAATTTGCTCGTTACATAAATAATATATTTTAATTTATCCAGACAATCTGTGAAGGTTGTGACTTGTGAACAAGAGCAAACAAGAATATTTAGTGACAGTAGGCTTGATACCATACCACCTCTGATGTCTGACCATTTTGATTGATATCTAATATGGTTCTATAATTTATATTGATTGATGGGTATGTATCATTTTGTAAGCAGTCAAGCTTAGCAATTGACAATTCAATTCTCGTTTTAACATATCATTCTAAATTGCAAATGTGGGTTTGTTTTCTAGTTCCAGTGAAGACTGTGTCGCTAGAACCTGCTAATAGTACCACCTTAAGCGCAGAGCAAGCTCCACCCACCTTATTCATCTGTACAGTTACCAGTAAGCCTCGAGCAACTATTACATGGCAACTAGTCCAGGCAGATACCAGTATAATTACATTGTCTGATGCCACTGAGAGCATCAGTACTCGTGATAAACTGATAAACGTGACCAGTAAACTGTCATACACACCACATAAAGCGCATAATGGTGGCTCCATACAGTGTATAGCACAAAATACAGCAAATACCAGTCCTTTTGAATCTAATGATACCAGATTAATCATACACTGTAAGTATTATACATCAATATGTTGTTTAATTTACACACTGTGCATTTTATTTAGCCCTTAATTTCCGTTTATAAACTAAGATACTATTTGAGATGCACCACTGGCATAGCTGGTTAGCTCATCAAACCAGTTATTCCAGTGGTAATATTTCAAAACGATTTACTCCTGACGTGCAAAAGGACATTTTCTATAATTTTCTTGAAGCGATTTGAGAGTTAACTCTTACCCCTCTGATGTCAAACATTTAAATTTTCAAATTTAATTAAAATATGAACCGGTCTTCATTTTTTAACAAATTTGGTGGAAGGTGTTGCTCTCGTAGATAGCCCCATCGTCCACCAAAATTGTTGAAAAATGTACAGCAGATTCTGCGCTGTCGACCCCGTGCAAATTAGAATTGTCACGTCAGAGTGGTACGGGTTAATGGTGTAAACATATTGTAGCCATATGCTATGGACGTCATTATCCGTATGCTATAGACGTCATTATCCATATGCTATAGACGTCATTATCCGTATGCTATAGACGTCATTATCCATATGCTATAGACGTCATTATCCGTATGCTATAGACGTCATTATCCATATGCTATAGACGTCATTATCCGTATGCTATAGACGTCATTATCCATATGCTATAGACGTCATTATCCGTATGCTATAGACGTCAGTATCCCTATGCTATTGACGTCATTATCCGTATGCTATAGACGTCATTATCCGTATGCTATAGACGTCATTATCCGTATGCTATAGAGTCATTATCCATATGCTATAGACGTCATTATCCGTATGCTATATACGTCATTATCCGTATGCTATAGACGTCATTATCCGTATGCTATAGACGTCATTATCCGTATGCTATAGACGTCATTATCTATATGCTATAGACGTCATTATCCGTATGCTATAGACGTCATTATCCATATGCTATAGACGTCATTATCCATATGCTATAGACGTCATTATCCGTATGCTATAGACGTCATTATCCCTATGCTATTGACGTCATTATCCGTATGCTATAGACGTCATTATCCATATGCTATAGACGTCATTATCCGTATGCTATAGACGTCAGTATCCCTATGCTATTGACGTCATTATCCGTATGCTATAGACGTCATTATCCGTATGCTATAGACGTCATTATCCATATGCTATAGAGTCATTATCCATATGCTATAGACGTCATTATCCGTATGCTATATACGTCATTATCCGTATGCTATAGACGTCATTATCCGTATGCTATAGACGTCAGTATCCGTATGCTATAGGCGTCATTATCCGTATGCTATAGGCGTCATTATCCGTATGCTATAGACGTCATTATCCGTATGCTATAGGCGTCATTATTCGTATACTATTGGCGTCATTATCCGTATGCTATAGGCGTCATTATCCTATGCTATAGACGTCATTATCCGTATGCTATAGACGTCATTATCCGTATGCTATAGACGTCATTATCCATATGCTATAGACGTCATTATCCGTATGCTATAGACGTCATTATCCGTATGCTATAGATGTCATTATCCCTATGCTATAGACGTCATTGTCCGTATGCTATAGACGTCATTATCCGTATGCTATAGACGCCATTGTCCGTATACTATAGACGCCATTGTCCGTATACTATAGACGCCATTGTCCGTATGCTATAGACGTCATTATCCGTATCATCCCAATGAAAGCCCCATCCATAACCATTATCACACTGAGGGAAATAAAGAAGGGTATCTTTATGTTAATTTTGGAACACTGTTGCTGAAAGATGTTGTTGTCATAGACAGAAAGAGTTTTCAGCAATATTATTTCCAAATGACCACCAGTTATTATATAAAAGTTGTGTTATTTAGGAGGCCGAGCTCTTGATGCTTTAACACCTTAATGGTCAAGATTTGACCAGAGAATTCTTATCAAGCAAATGATTCCTGTGGTAAATTTCTAAAAATAGTCAGGCTGCAAATGAACACATCTCCAGACCACTGCACATGCCATTTTTGACCGACTTATTCATTGAATGGACAATGGCACCAAGAAGATATTGGTTCATTCCACTATTATGATCCAGACATAATTTGATTGTCTCGTTTTCAAATGTATGTGGCAATAGCGGAGAAAAAGTTACCCTTTTAAATAATAGCTTGTCTATATACTTAATTTCTTGTTCCAAGATTATTAATTGTTTCTGCGGAATACGAAACTTGTATTTTTGCAGCGACATGCGGAGTAGTGAAGGGCTAACATGGGTGTCTAATAACGGTGCCTTTATATGATGACAAACCATTATTTCTTTGGCAGCAACAACTTATACCCATATTATTTTCAAAAATATCCATCAGCTTTCTTAGCATATCAAGCAACGTTGCCATGAAAGCCTGGGGATATTGGACCTCTAGAGATTGGTGTGTTGGCCACACCTAATTTATTATAGACTATTTAGATATGATCTTTATGCACACAGTATTATTAACTTTGATGTTGTTTTCAGGGCCGCCAGATTCTATAAACCGTATCTCAGGTTATACAAGCCCTGATCCAATTACAGAGAGCAGCTCAGAATCTCTACAACTGACATGTCGTGTGACTGGTGTGCCTAATCCTAACACTCTCATCTATTCCTGGTCCAGTGGATGTGGAACTGGTAAGAACAACACATACATGTATACTAAGAAACCATTGTAATACATATTTTGTTATCTCTTCTTAATTCTTGGTGAATGAATTTCCTTGGCAATTTGGTGAACTCAGGATACATTTGACACCTGCCATGAATTGGAAACACTTTGTATACATAACTGCTTTTGGTAACATAGTAATCTTTTACCTAATTTGTCCATTACAGGAAAACACATTTAGCTGCAATTGATCTTTCCAGTTTATCCATCCATCATCTGACGTCATGTGCCATCATAATCAACGAAGTGGCGTGTAGGATGGCTTAACGCTTAATAGTCCATCAGATTGTATGAATTGTATGTCTTTACTATTTAATAAACATGCTGGTGAATATTTTGAAACTAATTTGACTGGGCGCTGTTGCTGCCATTAGTTTCAAAAAGTCCAACAGCTTACCTGTATAGTTTTCTGGAAATTGATAGTGAGGCAGTTCATGGATCGATCAATCCCAACACGGACGAGGTGTGGGTAGAGTTTAGCTAGCTTGGGCGTGGCACAGCTAAAACGGGAAAGGTCCATTATCCAAATTAGGGGTGTGCATTTTGGAACAATACAGCACGTGTGTACACGTATTCGTCATTCTGGTGCAAAAATGTGCAAATAATATGATATCTATTTAGCCTATTATTAAGTGTAGATGGGTGCTATATGGTGGGGTTGCAAAATGAAACAACGATTTATTAGCCCTCGTGTGTCAACAGCACCTCAATGTGCTCAAAGAGCAACCCATTTTGATTAAATGAATACTAAATATTAAATTGTTGCTTAGTTTATGGCTATTTGCAGGTCAAGTGAAGACTATTTTGTAAAATTACCACTGGAATTTACAAAAGGAGCTTTTTGATATCATTCAATATTTATCAAGACACCTGTTGATGATGCTTAGGCGGGCTTTAACATTAAAATGAACATGAAACGCCTAATTTCTGCTTGACCAGGGTCCATTTGCATGCCAAGAGTAGAACATTTTTAAACATTACCACTGATTACCGAGCCACTCATTCCAGTAGTAAATTTACAAAAATAAACTTCTGTTTGGCTGCAAATGGAAATTCATGGAGACCATTGCAGAGGCCGTTTTGGGCCGGCTTGACTATTATAGGGTTACGTTGACGCAAGAGGGTTAACGCTTACTTACCAACTTTTGACAAAAATTCGTATTTGACCATAGACAGATTAACACTTTAATTACTAAATTTCTTTAAAAAATTAAAATATTGACTTATTGAATGTCCATTTGCAGGCCAAGAGAAGACTATTTTTGAAAATTTACCACTGTAATGACTGGCTTGGTTACCGAGCCAGGAATTTCAGTGGTAAATTTTCAAAAACAGTCTTCTCTTGGCCTGTAAATGCATGGGCCATTACTCAAGACCACTGCCATGACTGGCTCATTTATCGAACCTGTCATTTCATATGTAAAGTCTCAAAAGAAACAACCGGTCTCCTCTTGGCCTGCAAATTTACATTTTTCAAGATCACAGTAAGAGCTGTGGGTGGAGAGGGGAGGGCATCTCTAAGTTGACAGAACTTGTGCCCAAGCCTATTGTACACATATGTTGCAATAAATACGTTTAAATTAAAAAAGTAGGAGCTGCTTCTTAGCAGGCTTCGGCGTTAAAGGGCAGTGGCAGATAGAGCGTGGCGGCCAATTCGGAAAATTAATTTGTCAGAAAATATATACGGTTTCTATGAGGGCTATTTTACAGATTTTACATACGATGCAGGTAAATATGGTATTGGTTGAAATGTAACCAATGGTTCGTATCCAGTTACTCGTTAAAAGAAGGGAGGAATCCCGTTTTCAGTCAATTTGACGTCATCCTCAACTACGTCACATCTAGGCTGATATAATGAATTACGGAATAATGGTTCGATTAGGTCCGTCTTAAATTCTTAATAGTCCGCCAGGTTGTACGAAGTGTATGTCTTTACTATTTAATAAGAAATGTGTTGAATATTTTGAAACTAATTTGGCATACGCACCAACAGCAGCACATCAAATTAGTTTCAAAATATTCAACAGCTTACCTGTATAGTTTTCTGGAAATTGGGATCCAGAGATTGCTGAGATCTACAGGGATCGATTGATCTCAGCACGGCCAAAGCGTGGTGGAGCTTAGGTAAAGATGGGCGGGGCATAGCTAAAACTGTATTCATCCATTATGCGATTTCTCATATAGTCTTAAATACTCCGTTCTAAGCATTGATGCAGAGAATAAAATGAAAAAGAAAAAAACTCCGAAGAGATATGTCTATCATTTCTGCGTTGTAACATACAGCATCTATCTGAGAGTTTAGCGTCAGGAGCTGTAGGGCCCATTGGAATGAATGGATCCTATTTTAGCTATGCCACGTCTATCTCTAGCTAAGCTCCAACGGGCTTTGCCCGTGTTGGGAACTATCGATCCATGCACTCTGAATCTCAACTACCAGAAAACTATACGGGTAAGCTGTTGAATATTTTGAAACTAATTTAACTGGGTGTTGTTGCCATGAGCAGCAACAGCACCCACTCAAATTAGTTTCAAAATATTCAACAGCATGTTTATAAAAGAGTAAATACATTTCGTACAACAACGCCCTTAGTCCGTAGCCAATTATGCGTTCGTGATGCACTTATCTACGTAATTTATGAGTATTATTGATTATGACGTCATCATACACATCGCGTGTTTAATTATGACGTCATATGATCGATGGATAACCTGGAAAGGTAAATTTCAGTAAATTGCATAGGAAAGCCGTTGAGTATTTTGTAACCGATTTAGCCAGAGTTTGCTACTATCATAATATAAGCAGTAGCAATTCAAATTTGTCCCAAAATATCCAACAAAAATTCAATACAGTATAGAAAGTTGTTTCTGGATGGTAAAGGGGAACGCACACAGAAACCGATCAAAACACGCCAAATGATGGTTTTGTATAATTTAGATAAGATAATATATATTATTTTTCATATTTTCGATTTCCTAAATCTTAAATTTCGCCAAGGAAAGTAATTTTTCCAACTTCCCCTGAGAATCGAGGAGCGGCGTTATCGCGTAAATGAATGTTTGTGTTATGACGTCATCGCGTGAATAATATTCAGCTGTTGACCATTGATAGCTCAGAACAGCTCATTCATACACCATCATATTAATGAAATGCAAGATAACCACTGGCATTTGTTACGCTAGACCTGGATCTGAGTTTAGTATATAACTGTTTTAGACGCCAATTTTGTGTATTCCGAAAACACGTGTGGCGTAATCTGAATTCTCGTGATTGGCGAGTCACGCGATGACGTCATAACGTGAATTTTATGTGGTGTAAAAATTCACGACGTTAACCCTTTCGTGACGAAAAAAACCCGGCCTCTGTAGTGGTTTTGAGTAATGCCCATTTCCAGGCCAGGAGAAGACTATTTTTGAAGTTTTACCAATGAAATGACGAGCTCGGTAACCGAGCCAGTCATTACAGTGGTACATTTTCACAAATAGTCTTCTCTTGGCCTGTAAATGGACATTAAATACGTAAATATTTTAATTTTTCAAAGAAATTTAGTCATTAAAGGGTTAACCGACATTTTAACAGTGATAGAGTTTGTGAAAATTGGCCAAATTCTTTTTAATTCATAAAATATATATGATAAAATCTTTTAGTTTTGGCGTTTATATTGAAATCTAATACTAGTTTGTGATGCCCTTTTGTGTGTATGGCTGTATGTATTAATACTCACAGCTTCCTGTAAATAAATTATTAATTGAAGGTTTTGCTATATCATATTTTCCACATTTCACAGTTCTAATCATTGATTAATGTTTGAGATATAATGTGTTTGTATTGTCACAGAAGCTGGAAGCACATCTCAGCAGATCAGTGTACCTCGCAGTTGGTCTATGAACAATGCAGAGTGCCATTGTACAGTCACGCATTCTGAGACTGGGTGGAAGCAAAATAGCCCACCTGTCAAGTTTAATATTATATGTAAGTTGATTAATTATTTAATTAGTATAGCGTCTCATCTTTTGGGGAACGTGCCAACATGATAATACAGGTATATACCAACTCTTTACAATACATGTTCAATGGCCATAGCAATATCTTACTGGGCAGTATGTAAATAATGGTTGAATCCAGTTTTAACCAGGACCCGCCCATCTCTATGGAAGCTCCACCCACGCTTTTCCAGTGTCGGGAAGAATCAATCCATACAGTACCTGAATCTCAATTTCCAGAAAACTATACAGGTACGCTGTTGAATATTTTGAAACCAATTTGACCATGCCCCGCCCATCTATATCTAAGCGATGAAACTAAGTTAACTTGGTGCTGTTGCTTCCTATAGCAGCAACAGTGCCCAGTCAAATTTGCTTTAAAGTATTCAACAGAATGGTTATTAAGTAGTAAAGATACAGCTTCGTACACATTCACGGACTATTAAGTGATTGTGATGGACATAATCGTGCCATTCGTGACATACTTGATTATGACGCCAGCCTACACGCGACGGCGTTGATTATGACATCATATGATCATATGATATGATCATTCCTCTATGTGATTGGATGCTGGCGGCAAAGGTGTTTAACCATTCAAACCCTGAATTCACAGAATCTCAACCTTAATAGCTATCCAAGCTAAGCTATTGAATACTTTGAAAAGCTGTCGGTAAGTTGCTAAATATTCAACAGAATACTTATTAGGTTGTAAATGAGTTTTCGAAATCAGCCTTTTATGTTCAAAGGATTACTAATAAAGTCATTTGGAATGTGTATGGATGCTTTCCAGGAATCTTTTTCGACTTAAACCGTTCTCTTGCAGGGCAATGGGCAGCACGGCTTCCACAGCTATGCTGGATACTCATGTGTTTCCTTGCTTTAGTCGGGCTGATACCCAGCTTGTTAAGGTCATCTTTTCGCCAGGTCTTCGTGGATCGTCCATGTCTTCTTTTCAACCAGTTGGTATCCATTCCATTAGGATTTGTGCAAGGTAGGTATATGCGTGATGTATGATACGTGTCATAGTTGAGTCTTCCTCTGGCAATGGATGAATCCAGTCTTCGCTATGCCCAGCCCATCTCTAGCTAAACTCCACCTATGCTTTGTCCATGTTGGAACGATTGATCCCAGTTCTCTCTGAATCTCAATTTCAAAAACTATACAGGTGCGCCCAGTCCAATTAGTTTCAAAATACTCAACAAAAAGTGTATTAAATAGTAAAGACATACAATTCGTGCAACTTGTTGGACTATTAAGCTTTTAAAACAGACTAAATCGTGCCATTAATGACTCAATTGAGTATGACCTCAGCTTACATGTGACATATTTGACTATGTCATCATATGATTGATCGACAAACTGGAAAGGTCCATTGATTAATAAAACCCCACAAATATTACATGTATATGTTTATATTTATATGTGCTAAACTCACTGCTGCCGTTCTCAGATGCCATTTGCTATTAAAACCTTAGCACCTCTATCTTTCACAAATACTTATCTAATCAAAATATTAATATGTGGAGAAATCCAGATCTAGCTCTGCTCTAAATGTATTTCACTTGAACACAGGTGTCCTGAGGCATAATCTTCGAAAAATTGAAGAACCGTTCTGCTTCTATGAAATAGTTTGCTTTACAGAAGTGGAGCTAAATAACACAAGATGACTTTATATTAGAAAACTATCATGCGCCAATTAGCTAGAATACGGAACTAGATGCCATCAATGGTGGGGTGTTTTACTCTATGTCCCAAACATTTTAAAGTATAAGAGGTAAATAGACTTAGAATTTGAAGAGATTGAACACATATTTTATGGTAATAGT
This sequence comes from Chaetoderma sp. LZ-2023a, assembly GCA_034401795.1. Classification (NCBI taxonomy): domain Eukaryota; kingdom Metazoa; phylum Mollusca; class Caudofoveata; order Chaetodermatida; family Chaetodermatidae; genus Chaetoderma; species Chaetoderma sp. LZ-2023a. The sequence goes on along the minus strand of CM067361.1, from coordinate 6,234,386 downwards.
GTGTTTATTATGAACTGTTTACCGACCACCAGGTGCTCCATGTGTCTCTGTCTATCTTATCTAGTGCACTCGTTCGTGGGGTTGGCATAACCTCAACCGTATTTAATAATAATGCGTGATTTAAAAGAAACTTACTGCACACACGCCATCCCAAACTCAAACACAAAATTGCCTTTTATAGCATAATTGCGGCATTACACCTGTAATAAATGAGCCAACATACAACAAATATACCGGCAACACTTATAGACCACAAGCTTATTCACGGAAATATCGAAGCAGGGATGCGAGTCACCATTTTAATTTGTCGGTTGAAATTAGTGTTTGATGAATTTTGCTGTTTTGCTATTGACCAAGCTCTGTGACATGTTCCCCCATCACCGAACAAAATTTGCGGTGCATAGACGCACATTTAGATTGGACTAGAAGTTACCTGGTTATGAGTAAGCGTGGCCTAATTGCCCATATATGGAGTGGTCAAAAGGGACGTGTTCTCGCGCGTGTGTGTGCGTGCATGTGTGTGCGTGCGTGCGTGCGCGCGTGTGTGTGTATGTACAAGGATGCTCGCCTGTGCAATCCCCTTTTGACCACTTTATATTGGGGCAAGTATGCCATGGCCCATGAAACCCTGTGGTTTCTCTAGGGCAATCAAAAGGTGCGACTATCATCCCTGCTTACTACGATCGTTTACAGAAGAGTAAATTAAAACCGTTTTATTCCACAGAATCAAAAGCATTTACAGGAGACAATTCTACATGTGTGGATGCATGCAATGGTGAGCTGCTGCTAATTGAAAGGAGACGACTGGAAGTTGACAGCCTTAGACTTGGTGTGGAGAGAGAACGTTTGGCCGTGGAACAGCAGCGATTGGCTTTAGAGAAAGAACGTCTACAGTTTGACCGTGAACGTGAACGCCATTGTAATTCTACCAACCCAGCAACTGATGAATAAAATAAAGTACTTTGTCCTGACGTAGTACCGCTGGGCTTAGGCCCTGTGGTGACTATTATATATGCATTAGATGTATATTGTCCTCAGCTAGTGCCATATGCTATATGCCCTATGTATGTATGATTACTGTATGTTCAAGATTTGTTCAAGCAAATTCCAATTTTCTCATAGAAAGTGCCCATTTGCAGAGCAAGAGAAGACTATTTTTGAAAATTTACCATTAGAATGACTGGCTCGGTTATTGAGCCAGTCATTCCAGTGATAAAATTTCAAAAACAGTCTTCGCTTGGTCTGCAAATGAACCTTTCATCATCACTGCAGAAGCCGTTTTTGGCTGATATGACTGTTAAACGTTTGATGGAGGATTCCAGTTTATGTATGTATGCATGATTACTGTATTCTGCGGCTGTAGTAGTAGAAACATCCTACAGCTGCAATCAGTCCTCCTTCGCTTTTGCCCACTGTGTCTTGTTCTCAGCCGCAATCCTTAGCTTCCTCAGGTCGATTACAGCACTGACACTGACACACCGGACACAGCACTGACACCCATCTAGGCCGATTGATCATGAACATACTGTGGTCATGATCATCCGAATATACAAGCCACCAGCTCACAATAAGCATGTACATTGGCTATCACCGCTTTTTGTTTCAGTATCGGTTTTCTTGCTTTCACTCAGGCCATTTAAATGGCATATTAGGGAAACATATGTTATAATTTTGCCAATAGAGGTATTAGTGGTATTATCATTTTTGTCAAATACATTATTAATCTCCTATGTAATCGCAGATTATTAAATTCACTCAGAATCTGTCTTCTTCTTTTTCTTCATCATCTTCTTCTTCGTCTTTCTTGCTTATTATCAGTTAAAAACTCCTCCAATGTTTCCTCCGATCTTTATCAACTCCCGCTATCCAGTGTGAAATAGTGTGCATGTGTCTTTATTTTAGAATAGCTCAATAGTTTTCGAGCTACCCACTTTTGAGTGGGAAATGGTCAGATAGAAACTGTATCATGATTTTCAATATAGATATTTGAAATGCGACCACGGCTAGAGTTTTTTAATCGGATCACTATCATACATAATTAAAATGTTACCCTTGGAGTCCTGTAGACGTCATCTGACCTTTGACCCAATGCATGGGAAATGGCCTCATAAGAAATGAATGGGGATTTTCGGGATGGATTTTGAACTGCGACTACACCTAGAGTTTTGATCGGATCACTATTATGCTTTGGTAGGATGTTACCCTTGGGGATTTTTCTGAAAAGTGGTTTTTCCAAAATGCCCGCCGGGTCCCATTGTACAAATATACCAGTTTTAGTTTGTGGAAGAAATGAACTCAGGATGGAAAATGGTAAAAAAGATTTTTGGGGAAAATTGTTTTTTTCACAATGGCCAACAGGTGTACATTTTGGTAGCACATGCGCGTTTATCCATTTATATGATAAGTGGCTTAATGTTCTTGAAATTTCAGGACAAAGCATCTCATATCTCGGTCACGGGGTCACGAAGTGCATACAGGAATATACATGTTTGCCCATAGCTCAGGAGTGCAAGAAGGTAGAATCACCAGATTTAGCACATAGCTTCATATTACGACAGTTCATGATTGTTTGCAGTTTGCGGCCAACTGATCAGATATCTATGTCACAGTGCTCACTAAATTCATTGCTCATGCAGAGCGCAAAAGAGTCAGCATCTCCCTAGAGTGTATTCAAGGTTTATCCAGGTTCGTGTACATGCCTCATGGACAGGTATTTGATACGCCTAACTCACAACACCAACGCATTGTCCCTTGGGTTTTGCTGCAGCAGTTGGTTTGGCAAGAAACATGTGTATTCAGCCACGCAGGTATGCGATGTCATACTCAACTGCGGCATGTGTAGGCTGACATCACAATACATAGTGACGTATCTATCTCCTCCATAAACATGGAAAAAGGTACAAATTGTATGTCTGTAATATATTAATAAACATTTTGTTGAATATCGTGAAACTGATTTTTCAAATAACTTTCAAAATATGAAACAATTTACCGTGACATTGGGATTCTGGGTATTCAGTTTCAAAGAATATAATTCGATCACAGCACGCTCAAAACATGCGTGGAGCTTAGCTAAAACTGGAGAAATGGGCGGGGTATAGTTAGTCATGTGTCATGTGTGACAGTATCCGAGAAATATTCTTCATGATAGAACCATGCACAATGGTGTCAGCTTCAGGATCAACAGTTTCTATTTGCTCTCCTCGCCTTTTCCTGAGTAAAGATTGGTCTTGTGCCAATGTCAGTAGAGATAGTTCTCCACTTTGTCTTAGCCCCATCGATGGATCCATTGGTCACTCAGCTGGCCCTATCCACGTTTGCTGAATTGAAATTCCATTCACCCTATGCGATATCCCATCACTACTAAATGTCTCCTCTACTCGGTCAATGTAGTCCCATTACAGTGTGCCTAATGTATCAAGACGGATATCTGATTATAGGGACATATCATCTTTAGCCAAAATAGCAACCTCGATTTCTTCTCCAGCTGTGAATATGATACACGATGTCCTTAACGGATCAAGGTGTGGAGGGAGGAGGAATCCAGTTTTAGCTATGCCCCATCCAATTTAGCTAAACTCCACCCACACGGCTCCCGAGATGACATCGTCGATCCATGCACTCCCTGAATCTCAATCTACAGAAAACTATACAGGTAAGGCTGTAGCCAACGTCAACAGCTCCCAGTCACATTAGTTTCAAAAGATTCAACAGCATGTTTATTAATAGAGTAGCGACTAATGCCAGAAAGTGGTCGGATACCCCTCCCCACTGTAGAACAAAACAAAACCAATTTTTTCTTAAAGATTATAATCCATAAAGTGTGAAATGCATGGGTGTGGTCATAACTTTCGGTGGTAGATATATTTTCTGACACCTTTTAATCAGTAAGAATTTCAAAATATTTTCGGTTCCATACAGCTTTCCGTAAATTACACAGGCATTCAGATCAGTCGGTATATTTCTAAGCTGTATGTGTTATTGCAAATGTTTTCTTTTTCACAATATTCAATATGGTTTTATTGATCAAGAAAAAGTATTTTTCGCAATGATTTACTGAAATTTCGATTGAAATATGTGTTCCAAAGCCAGAAGCAGAATGTTATTCCACACATAAATTAAAGTATCGCCTTAAGGTCAACTTCCAAGACAGATCGTTGAACGTTCTGCCTATTCATACTTATTGCACAACAACTGTGTGAGACACACTTAGAAAGGGAGCTGATCTGCGGATGAAATTAATTGCACAAATGCAGCCAGATCTAGAAGATCTTAGTGCCCACTAGAAGTATTGCTTTGCACATTGACGAAATATTGGTACTGCACAGAGCTGCTGTGATACTGAGGGACAGGATGCCTTCTGTCAAGTAATCCCCAGATGGATACCTATATACCGCAGAATCTTGCCATTGACCATTGCAAAGACTTTATTTCAGATCTCGTGTATGAATTTATTTTTTATTTTTGACTGAAAATGTCTCCAGTAGCTGTGAACGAATATCTTCGCACAAGGATATACGAGCACTGGCCATATGCCACAGCATTACTGCTCTTTGTCAGAGTTTCCGTACACAACACTTACTTAGGAACTTGGCAACCATTCAGGCAACAAAAAGCCTATAGTGTTCTACATTGTCTATGATACTATGCATTTTATGATGTAGTGAGGCAATTTGTGACATCTGTCGCAAAGGATCAACTTTCACAAGCTGAAGATGTGTACATAGCATGTGGAATACAAAATATGGCGGATGGAGACACACAGACATACACTGGTGCAGCCATTGTCAATTTTGATCAGAACGAAAGAACATTTGGTGAAAAATCAACAACCCATGGCATAGCCATTGTGTTGGACCAACGATGTCAAACTCCAGATGGTGATGGCAAGATGCAAAGTACAATGCAGAAGGCACTGGATGTGACAGAATATAATGAAAACCCATTGACACGATATGACAAGCCACACAAAAGGCCAGAACCACATACCGTAGCTTGAATTTGAACATCTTCCTTCCTACATACATTTGGACGATGGATGAGTCCTTGTCCATAGACCTGCCAAATACCAATTCAACTGTGTACCTAGTGATCAAGTATTAGAATAGACAGTAAACCGGGAAGCTAAAGGGCAGGGCGGCATCATTGGGTTTACATTATGAAGGTGCACTCTGCTATGATGGCTGCTTACTAAGCAAATTTCTGGTGCATATTCACAGGCTATCAAATCGATGTGTAGCACATCATTAACTCCAGAATGCAATGCTAAACTGGGTAGCGCAAGACGGGTCAGAGACACTTCTGATGTGGAGAAAATTGTTGATGTTCTACTAAACCAGTACCAGAATCCCTTTAACTTGACACTGTGCCATGCTTTATGACTAAGATTATAACAGGACTTGTTGCAAGTAGATAAATGATTGTCAAATATAAAAGCGTCTGCCGAGTTACAAATGGCCAACCTTATAGAGAAACGCTTGGTAAAAGACGGCGAATTAAGTTTCAGGGATCCACTAGCACAGACTAAAATGAAAACATTTGAGAATATGTGCAAACTTCTGTCATCAGACAAACAATAGAAACTTGTGTTTCACTGAGAGTACGTCTTCGACGACTCTTGTCTGTATCAACGACATGAAGACGGATCTATGAGTAAAACACCAAAGGTTGAATTGCCTAAGAAGCTTGAATCACTGTGTGATGAACTTACACCCTTCCACACGGGCTAAGTAGCAAGGTAGCATATCGTATAGATGGAATGGTAATGATGCAATCACTCAATGAGAGATTTTCCAAGGCATTTTATTACATGTCAGATCAAATTCTAAGGAAGATTATGGGACTTCTACAATAGGGGGAACCTGCTATCACTAGAGTCGCAGTAGTATTTCATCGGTATGACAAAAAAGATTCAGTAAAAATGATGGAGCATTAACGCCGTGCAAATGGTGAGACAACAGCCAATCATCAAGTCTCAGTTACCCCTGACATGTCAAATTTTAGACCCTTCCAGAAAGGCTCAGCAAACAAGCCTGCACTGGTTGTATGTACAATTGACGCCATTGCTTTGGAGCTCGTCTGCATGGCTACAGCTTTATCATATTTGCTGGAGGGTATGCTGATGGCAGAACCGTAAAGATAATTTGGAACGGTGGGCTGACAGGAGTAGAGAATTTGTTATCCACGCAAATGGATGCAGATACAATAATTGTACTTCACACCATTGACCTTGCTAAAACTAATTTATGTGTTTTGTATATTGTGACAATAATGACGGTCTAGTGATTCTGATCTACTACTAGTGCCTGGTTCTTCTGACAAGCGAGGTATGCATGCAAGCTGGGCACACAGACACACTCAAAACTCGAGACAGGTATATTTCAGTTCACTCCATTGTGGAGAAGCTGGATAAAAAGGTCGGCCTTTGCACACGAGTTGTACATACCCTAACAGGATGTGTGAGGCAATAAGTGCATTCAGCGTAGGCGTTCAGTCCTCACAGAAAGCAGTTGAACACATTAACAATGTGCACATGCTCTCTGATCTCGGATTTCCGGCGTCAACATCAAGCACGTTGCTCAACATTGCAAGATCATTTATCCTATTGCTTTATGGTCAAGGGGGGAAGCATTCAAGTCACTTGATGAGCTCAGGCACGTGTTGGCCTCGACAAGAGACAAAGTATGTGATATGTCATCAGAGCCCTATACCAGATATCTGAGTTGTGCCAAAGCTATAAAAATGGACGCGCTGGTAACCAATTTGCATATGGGCCTGGGCCGTTTACAAATATAATATAAATATTGTCTTGCATTCAGGTAGCGTGCATAGAAAATTTAGTTGAATTCCGCCAAATTTGACTTTCTGGTCGCTCGCTAACTCCAGCCTGTCACCACCCCACTGCGGGAGGTGGTGGGTGGGAGTGGGGGTGGGGGTGATGGCCTGGAAGGTGGTGGTGGGGTGGGGGCTAATGTAAATGGTGTTTTGCATTACCCAACAATATCGTCGTAACTTACATAACACAGTTGATTGAATTTCTCCTCAAACTGTTTCAGAGGAGATAGCCGTACAGACAGACAGACAGACAGACAGACAGACAGACAGACATACAGACAGACAGACAGACAGACAAACGTGGGCGAATGCAATTATTCCTCCATGTTTCAAAATGCGTGGGGATAGTAACCATTAGACAATTCATTTTGCGATATCATGGCTGTGACTGATTTGTCATAAATTCGAGAATTTTACGGCGGCCATGTCACAGATGTTCCCGCACTCTGTGTGCTACAACTTTCATGACATATACATGTTGAAGAAATGTGTTGAATTATTACGGCATATATTAAGCTTCTGCCATAAGTATACATACCACCTATCGCCTATATTTAGCTCTGTACGCACTGATGGCTTATAATTCAAGTTAATTCACCTTTCCAGAGTACTCACCCATCATATGACGTCATAATGAACTGCGTGATGTGTAGCGACAGTGACACCATAATGAATGACGTCATGAATGACGTCTATAAGTACGCCACGAACGCATATTTGAAGATGGTCTATGCGGTGTAGTACAAATTGTTTGCTTTTACTATTTAATAAATATTCTGTTGAATATTTTGAAACTAATTTGACTGGGCGATGTTGCTGCGATAGGCAGCAACAGCACCCAGTCAAATTAGATACAAAATATTCAACAGCTTCCCCGTATAGTTTTCAGGGAATTGATAGCTAGAGCATTTGGGGATCGATCAATCCCAACACGGCGAGGTTTGGGTGGAGCTTAGCTAGTTATGGGCGAGGCATAGCTAAAAATGGAAATGTCCATTGTTATAGGGACAGAAGAATTTCGAAGAAAGACTCAGTCTGGTGTTCATTTTGTGAACAATTGCTCTGAAAGATATTTGTTTCATGAGAATCATGAGATAAGTCGAAATCTTATCTTATATTATAACGCAATTCAGATATAAAAATAATAATAATATCGTATATTTGGAGAAATAAACCCTTGAACTAAAGTGGTGAGATTTCTGTTGGCAATCACAATTCCCCATGAACTAGGAAATTTTAGGATTTTCCGGCAAAAGGACTGAATTATTCTGGCAGATACTTCTGATAAGATGTAACGATTACACCAAATTGTTAACTTTTAAATCATATCATACATGATGTTACTCTAACTTGTCTGTTGATTTACTACATATAGTGAGCGCTGTGCTCAGTGGCGCCGGAAGCACAAAAATGCTAACACTTTTAATCAGGCAATGTCTTTACTTTGCTACCATTGGTATAAATAGGATGTCAAAATCTTCTTACCGACTGAAAAAAACCAATAAACAAAATCTGACAATGCAGTGGCATGATCTTGAGAATCACTTTGTGTGATAGTCTAGCGGCATGAGTGGATAATTTGTATGCGTCAGAGTGACTGTGTAGGGTGCGTGCACGTGGGCGTGCGTGTATAGGCAGGAATGAGTGAAGTGAGGGCATATGTGTGGGTGATTTGATACAGAAAACGTGAAGCCAAATCTGTCAGCTCATCTGTATTTGTAATTTCACAAAGTTACAATCGCATCTAGTGAATATCGTTTAATGTATTACTGTCATCAATCGAATTAGTTTCAAAATATTCAACAGCAAATAAATGCATCAAAGAAATAAAAACACTGTAATTATACATCCAAGCAAACATACATACACCTCATACACGATATAGCATAAGGACAACAGAGTGAGCAGGTCACCAATCGAATTAATTCCAAAGATGTTCTAATATTATAAATTATGTTGGGTATTTTGGGGCTCGTTGTTTGATGGGTGTTGGTGCCATAGGTAGAAGCACCTCGCTGGTCCGAATGGTTCCAAAATATGCAACAGCTTTCTATGCAAAGTTACTTGGTGTCATCATTTGGAGATCACTTTGCTGTAGTGTATTTACTTGTGACCTGGAATATCTCGTGGTATGGTTGATTTGGACTGCATACCATTCATATATTTTGTAAGCTCAATTATTGGTGCAACTAAATACAATAGCCTAACTATATTCGTACTGTATTAGTGTATTAACAAGTTGTAGTTTACTAATCTTATTGCATATTGTCGTAACGATATTGTACACCGGCGTACGCCTCCGTACGTGGGAATGTGCGTTTTGTGCGTGCGCTTTTGCATGTGTGTGTGCGTGTGAAAGTGTGAAAGTGTGTGTGTGTGCGTGCGTGCGTGTGTGCGTGCGTGGGTGCATGCGTGAGTGCGCACGCGCAGGAGTGCCTGCACGTGGTATTGCGTATGCGAGCATGTATATGATTGGGTGTGAGCTCGTGTGTGTATACGAGTGTGCATGGGCGCGTGTGCGTGGGTGTATGCGTTGGCGGTGTGCGTTCGAGTGTCTGGCACGTGCGTGTCTGTGAGCGTGAGCGCGTTTCTGTGTGGTTGAGTGGATGTGTGTATAAATTATTGCAAGATCAGAGTTAAATGTTAACATATACAGCCATAGTATACATAAACTTATGTATTAATTGAATTTTAGATACGGTATCCGCCATGTATATATTGTGTTGAATGTGCACTCAAGGGCCGATGGCCTATTGTGGAAATAAATATCTATCTATTTAGCCCCTCTCACGACGTTGCCAAATACAAGTCCGGCAATTTTCAATAGAAGCAATAGCGGTTTGACCAGTAATCAATCAACTACTAAGTACCACTACTACTACTACTACTACTACTACTACTACTACTACTACTACTACTACTACTACTACTACTACTACTACTACTATCTCTCCTCCGAAACCGGTTGAAGCAATTCAAACAAATTTGTTATGCGAGTTACCCATATGATTGCTGATTGAGAGAAGACATTTATTTTGAGGGGCAAGGGCGGCGTCAAACAGAAACTGGTGGGGAGTTATGATAGCATGTTGAATTCCGCCAAACAGTTTCAGAGGCGATAGCTGGCCGGGCGGACGGATGGACGAACATATAGACTGACAAGACGGACGGACGGACGAACAAATAAACAGATGGAGGCGTTTGTGGATGGCTCGGTGGGTGGGTGGGTGGGTGAGTAGATGGGTGAGCGGATGGGTGGGCGGATAGGTGGGTCGATGGGTGGGTGGATGGGCGGTTGGTTGGATGAGTGGGTGGGTGAATCCTAAAGAGGTCTCATAATTTTGGTCTCAAAAGTTTAAGGCCAAAGGCGGAAGGCGGAATTCTCAAAATAATAGCCTATAATTACGCCAATAACCAATACAAGCCCCAAGCCTGAAGTGATTACAGATAACAAGGTGACATTAACATTAACGTGAACAATAAGAAATTGCGGACCATCGCCCGTCCGTTTTGTCACAATTTTAAATTTAGAATTGTTCACATTTTTCGACTATCTCTTTCGCACCACGATCGCAACACGATCAATGTGGCAGGTTTGCGGGATAATAAGCCTGTTTGTCACTCGGTCTGTCTGCTTGTCGGTCGGTCAGCCTGTCGTTCTCAATTTTGTTTACATCTTTAACAAAGCCACCCATTAGTCGCAACAGTATATCATGTCAGTTAATTGGATAGAGATTTGGGCACGTATGCAATCTCGTACGAACGTAGGCAGAGATAGACAGAACCGAATGCAATATATCATCTTCTATATAGTCCATTCTGGCCGATATAATAATACAGGTAACTAATGCGTTAGTTCATATTCAATATCTTAGCTTCCCACCGACCCCTAAAAACTGCACATGGACCTCTCTGTATGCTTGTGTATGTGTGTATATTATATATTGATATATCAGCTAGCCACGGATACCAAATTTAATAAATATACTTTTTTTTTATTGAACTTACGCTGTTATGGATTAAAATAAAAACTCGTGATTTCTACGTCAAATGTAAGCAAAGGCGCTCGCTCTATGACGAGCCTTCATCCGATGATGCCATAAGACTAAAGGCGAGTTTGCCCAATTTAATAATGTCATTCAATCTTAGTTTTGCTAATTTCGGAAAACTGAGCTAATTTTCATGTAATAACTTTTGTAGGTGATTTCTATCATAGTTTCCCTATGCAATTCCGCTAAGTAGGTATGTGAGTAGTATAGCTAGAGCACTGCGCGAACAAGCTGATTGGTGGAGCCCTGACAGACTTTTCAAACAATCAGCGTGTTCGGACTGCGCTCTAGCAATATGTTCGATTGATCCATGAGGTAAAAATAGGATGAGGACGCACAGGAATATTCTGGAAACATCAGCAGGTTTTCCCATATTAGTCACTTAAGAATCTATTTATAACTTCCTGGAAAAGCCAGCTTACAAGTCTGGTCTTGTCGAGTAGATTTGCTGATCATACATTTTTATATGACGACTTAGGGAGCAAGAATATATATCATACAAATCGGATATTTAACGTGAGTAAAGA
>CM067361.1:6210476-6220476 GCA_034401795.1 Chaetoderma sp. LZ-2023a | reverse complement strand
TAAATTTGTGATATTTTTCGTCTATCAACGAAGTCATGGGAAATCTTTTAAATGTATTATCAATTATCTTCGAGATCTTATGAATAATGAAACGTTAATGATCAGATTCTATAAGCGTCTTAAAAAGTCGGAAAGATAAAGGGAGAAAACTCGAAATAGATTAATATATTCATTCAAGTGATTACATCCCTTTTTTCCTCCGTCTTTATTATGAAGAAACTAATTTGTTTGAAATGAAGGTCTTATATCCTATATAAGCGGGAGGGATGGAGGTAGATGGAGGAAGATGGGTGAGAGGGAAGGGTGGGGTAGGGTTAGGAATGTCCATATGATAAGAAGAAGAATAAAATGAAAATTGATCTTTTAGAATAAAAAAATCACAGGTTGTGTTTTTCTTTATTATTATTCACAAATATATACAAGGCTCTAGAAAATTTTGATATTATTCACAAATATATATATATATATATATATATATATATATATATATATATATATATATATAAGGGTCTAGAAAACTTTGACGTAAAGTGACTTATATTGATAAGCTTTGCGATATTTTGAAACTAATTTAACTGGGAGATGTTGCCCCCTTTGTTAGCAACACCCCACAGTCAAATTAGTTTCCAAATATTGTAAAGCTTATCAATATAAGTCACATATTTTGAAACTAATTTGACTCAGAGCTGTTACTAGCTTTGACAGCAAGAGCTCTCAGTCAAATTAGTTTCAAAATATGTGTTAGGAAAATCAATTCGTAACGACCCCTCTCTCTCTCTCTCTCTCTCTCTCATAGCACCTATGATGCATTCTTGAAGGAATTACTATGATAAATGCTTTGAGATATTTTGAAACTAATTTGACTGGGAGATGTTGCTCCCTTTGCTAGCAACACCTCACAGTCAAATTAGTTTCAAAATATCGAAAAGCTTATGAATATATGTCACATATTTTTAAACTAATTTGACTCAGAACTGTTGCTACCCTTGACAGCAAGAGCTCCCGGTCAAATTAGTTTCAAAATATGTGTTAAGAAAATCAATTCTTAGCAACCTCTCTCTCTCTCTCTTTCTCTCTATCTCTCTCTCATAGCACCTCTGATGTATTCTTGAAGGAATTACTATGATAAATATGACGTCATATAGATAATGGGAAAACAAGACGACTCAATAGCCTCATGAACCTTTGAACAACAACAGCATCAGCAACGCCAACTTATTACAAAGAAGTAATCAATGCTTTGTAATGACTGAGTGAACCGATTTGCCCAGATCAAAAAACTGTATAACTCCTAACTATCAGAATTTGTTCCTATTTTCGAACACACGGCAACGCCAACTTATTACAAAGAAGTAATCAACGCTTTGTAATGACTGAGTGAACCGATTTGCCAAGATCAAAAAACTGTATAACTTGTCAGAATTTGTTTTAATAATCTTTATTCAGGAAACCTGTCCTTTGTAGTACTCAAACAGCAAGTAAATTACTCTCAGCCGCCATGATTAAACATATCTCGGCAGCATTTGATCTAATGACTGACCAAATAGCCCTCATTGTTATTCTCACACCTTAATCGCCTGAAACGAACCGGCGTACTAACCCATGCTACAGTTAGATAAGCTCGATATAATTAAGCAATCACGCCTTTTGTATTAGCTGTTTGACTTCAGTAGCGCCCAAGGCGCACATTGATCTAAAGCAGGTCTTCGGGTTTAGTTTGATCTTTTGTGGAGAGACTGAATTAATAGTTAATCAGTAGTCACCATTGCAGTAATTCTCCTATAAATATGTAAGAATTATCAGTTGCCATTAGACCAGTTTTTTCGCTGCATGACGAAGACCATTACGTCGAAAGCGCTCCAGCAACTGACAGTGTAAGCTTTAATTATATATATATATAATAATCTTGTATTAATTGTTCTTATTTTTCAGTCTCTAAATTGTTTCAACACATATCGCTCTAGTTAATATTTGGAATTTAACTTTTTTGAACTTTTCTGACTAAATTTGACATAAATCTGTAGAAATTTGATTACGTTCTAAAATGGCCAAGAATTTCAACGGCCCAGTAGGTAAAGGACGCAAATCTGGCAACCCAGCGTCCAACTTTTCTTCAACCAAAAGTGCTCCTAACCAGTCTGTTCAGGCCTTTCAGAGACTGGTTAAGATGTACTTCCATGTGTTGCAATGCTTGCATCACTATGGTCTTTTACGAGAGCATTTGGCATCAGACTCTCTCCCGAAATCTCTCAGCATGAAAATGGAGGAGATGAACTCGTTTTTCTGCCCTGCCTTACGAGATGACGAATTTTTGAAATCGACCAGCATGATAAATCAAATTTGGGCTCATAGCTGCTTAGAAAATTTAATCAAACATTATCGAAGCAAATTGGACAAATTAAAGGCAGAGGTAAAAGTGGCCGAATCTAATGTAATTCTTGATCTAGACAGAGCCAAAGGCATAGCATTGAAATGGGGTAGGCAAAATTTTGGAAATAAATTGGCCACAAAGACAATCACAAATTTTTGGAAATTTTTGGCAGAAATAGCTAGTGATAAGCAAAATAGAGTGATGTCTCTACCAACACCGGCGGCCACACCGAGTACAGGTTCAGGTTATCATTCAACAATGACTAACAAACGACAACGGTCACCAACCACCTTCACACCCTCGCCTACAACTTCCAAGCGGACGAATCTGTATACATCACCAACACCAGCACCTGGTGTTGATGATGTAACAGAGTCATGGCCGGCTCTCCCAAAGACAAATTCTCCTCCTGTGCGCCGTTGTCGGGTTGTTACTCACTGTTCCCCCAATCTACCACCTAGCAACTCTTCCTCATCTCTTCCACTATCTTCTCCTCGCCACCTTCTGACTCGATCTTCTCCTCTTCCTCCTTCTCCTCTCTCAATCCCGCCTCCTCCTCTTCCTCCTCAAACTTCTTCTCTTCATGCATCTCCTCTGTCAATCCCGCCTCCTCCTCTTCCTCCTCAAACTTCTTCTCTTTATGCATCTCCTCTCTCAATCCCGCCTCTTGCTCCTCATACTCAATCTTCTCCTCTTGCATCTCCTCTCTCCATCCCTCCTCCTCCTCTTCTTCCTACGCTTCATCTCTCTTCTCCTCACGCACCTTCTTCTGCTCCTCTTCTTCTGTCTCCACCTCCTCTCCCTCCTATGGAGAATAATAGTAACCTGTCTGACAGGAAGTTTGCTAAGTACCGTCATCAATCGCATAGCGAGGGCCTGTGGAGGATCCCCAGAATCACCAAAAAGATTCTGATGATAGGGTCCTCTAATCAAGCCCGAATTGATTTAGATGTCCATCCTGACATCCAGGTTGAGTGCTATCCTGGTGCCGCATTATCACATTTCAGAACAATGGCTATGCGACACCAGGATGGCCCTAGCCCGGAGAAGATCATCTTGAATATTGGCATCAACTCCAAAAATGAGCATCCAACCAAAGCCTCAAGCCATTTACGGTTCATGGCTCGTGAATTTAAAAACACCTTCCCTAATGCGGAGTTGCACTTTGCTGAGATTAACTTCTCTGATAGCTTGTCAGACAGGCAAAGGTACTGTCTCAAGCGTATCAACGAATCAGCAAGGTCCAACTGCCACGTTGATAAGGTCATCCCCAAAATTTCTGATGCGAATTTTCATGTTGAGAAGGATAGAATCCATTGGACCAAAGAAACAGCTAATTGTATTTATAACCATTGGTTGACGGTACTTAGTTTAAACTAAATGTGGGTCAAGGCAATAGCTCCCCTAACATAGGATTAGGAACAAACCTTGTCAATTTAGCAGCTGACTATGATCTCTCACCATCTGAAAAATCAATTCTCGATCGTGGTCTTACTTTTATACCAACTCCAAAACCAAAAACAGGATTAGATTTGCTTTTAGACACAGGTCTTATTGAAGTAGCTAATTTTGGTCATTCAGTAAAAATAGCCCATCATTTTCGAAATTTAAATGGAGAGTCAAAACCATTCACTGGAAAATCCGGTTGGGACCCTCCAGATAGGCTAGTTGATGACAATGTTAAAGCAACCATAAAAACGGTTGCTGGTATAGCCAGATCATTGCCAATTACAAACAATAAGCAAAACCTTTCATTTCTCGAACGACAGGCTATCAACAAATTACGTAGAAATCAAAATATTATTATAAAACCAGCCGATAAAGGTTCAGCAACTGTGATTATGTCTAGAGAAAACTACATCCGCGAGGCCGAAAGGCAGTTAACTAACACCAGGCATTACAGAAAACTTGATAATTTAATTTGGCCTCAAAACCGACAAAATTTCATTGAAATACTTAATTTATTGCATACAGATAAGTACATCGATAAGAAACAGCTAAAGTATCTGCTAGGTGAGAATAATCCACAAAATCGGACATTTTATATCTTGCCTAAAATCCATAAACCTATCAGCACCTGGTTAGATCCATTGACACCACCTGGACGACCCATCATTTCAGACTGTGGCAGTGAGTCTTATGGCATTTCAGAATATATTGATTACTATTTAAAGCCCATTGCTAATAGACACAAGAGCTTTCTCAAGAACACAGAACACTTTCTTTCAAAGCTATCCAAATTGTCAGTTCCGAAAGATGCATATTTAGTCACATTAGACATAGATGCTATGTATACCAATATAGATATTGATGCTGGAGTCAATGCTATTAAGAATTCTTTTGTCAAATTTCCTGATCCAGATCGACCAGACACGGAAATTCTAAAATTATTAGAGCTAAGTCTTAAAGGAAACGATTTCCAATTTAATGGTGAAAATTACCTTCAAATCTGTGGATGCGCAATGGGTAAACGATTCAGCCCAAATTTTGCCACGATTTATGTTGCGGAGTGGGAAGAGGAGGCACTGAACAAATCAACCAAAAAGCCTCTTCTTTACCTCAGATATCTAGATGACATCTTCATAGTTTGGCAACATTCAGAAGAAGACTTTTGGGAATTTTTTCGCATTTTAAATAACCAAGATTCAAATATCAAGCTAAAAGCTACTATTAGTGGAACATCTGTTGACTTTTTAGATGTCACGATCTATAAGGGTCCTCAATTTGATTCCTCTGGAAAATTAGAATATAAAGTATTCTTTAAGCCAACAGACTCACATCAGCTGCTTCACAAAAAATCATTTCATCCTCCACACACATTTAAAGGTTTGATCAAATCGCAAATCATAAGATTTTTTCGAAACTCTAGCAACAGGCAAAATCTGAATAGTGCATGCTCTACTCTGTTTGATGCTTTGAAAGCACGAGGCTATTCAGCCCGTTTTCTTCGAAAAATTAAAGCAGACACCATCAATGAGCTTGAAAATCTAAAACCTCATAGCGGACCCGAGTTTGAGCCTGTCCAAATTAAACACAATAAACCAATCATGTGCGATGGATCAGTTTCTAAATGCGACAAAAATAGATGCAAAGTAAACAACTATATTGTAAACCAACAAACATTCCTGAGCTTTCAAACTAAAAATGAATATCATATCCGAACTAATATGCATTGTGATTCTGAGAATGTAGTTTATTTGATCAATTGTGCCCTTTGCCAGAAACAGTATGTTGGTGAAACAAAAAATGCATTTAGAGTGCGTGCTAGACGCCACGTTTCTGATATTAACACCTCAGCAGATACGCCAATTGCTCAACATTTCCAACTTCCTGATCATTCAGTTGAACATCATTTTGAAATCATGCCAATAGAACAGATTCCGACCTTCGATAGTGAGGAAGAAACGAGTTCGTTTCGCAAAATCCGAGAAGGCCATTGGATTAGAACACTCCAAACAAAAGCACCATTTGGAATAAATGTAGATTCGGGAATATCACAAAAGAACAATTATCCCATTTCAACTCATATACAATAGACGTAATGTTGAATTAGCAAAAACCATGAAAGACGAATATTCACAGTTGCAATCTAAATTAAAGGAACCGATCAAAGCACGACCAGTAATAGCTTACAATAGAAATCCAAACCTGAAAGATTTGCTAGTAAGATCAAAGTTAGACCTTATAGTTCCTGATAACAATGACAAGGTTTCATCCCTCCCTACCTATTCTTAAATAAATCTAATCCCAACCAAAATCAATGGTGGGGCAACATGAAATCATATCCGTAGGACATCTTTTAATTTTGTGTCTGCAAAAGTATGTGTGCGTACGTGGGTGCGTGCGTGCGTGCGTTCGTTCGTGCGTGCGTTCGTTCGTTCGTGCGTCCGGGCGTTTGTTCGTATGTGTGTATGTGTGTGGGGGTGTGCTCGTACATCCGCACGTGTGTGCATCTATACTTGCGTGGGTGTATGTGTGCGTGTGTGTATGTGGGTGTGGGTGCATTAATTCGTGAGTACATTAGTGCGTGGGTGTGTGCGTGCATGCATTCGTGCGTTCGTTCGTGCATGCATTCATGCATTATTGCGTGCATTCGTGCATGTATTACTGTGTGCATGTGTTATTGCATGCATTCGTGAATTCGTTGAGATGCGTGCGTGCGTGCGTGCGTGCGTGCGTGCGTGCGTGCGTGCGTGCGTGCGTGCGTGCGTGCGTGCGTGCGTGCGTGCGTGCGTGCGTGCGTGCGTGCGTGCGTGCGTGCGTGCGTAAGTGCGTGCGTGCGTGCGTGCGTGCGTACGGCCGTGCGGGCGTGCGAAGGTGCATTCGTGTGTGTGTGATTTCTCTAAAATGTAGGATCAATTCCAGCCTTTACCTGTTAAAGCGACCTACTGATAAGTTCATTTTACCCCAACTAATCTCAAGGGGGGACCACTCTAAGTAAATCTAAACTTGGTCTCGATAGGACAAATTTAGGTAAAGAAATTTGTAATTAAATTCCTGTGCCAATGCGGTTTTTTCAATGTAAAGACGGACTTGCTTGTGCCAGGCCTCCATATTTGTCCCAAATCAAACAATTTTAAACTGTTAATATTTATAAATACACTGTCGGAATTGGTCTGCTGGTAGCTGATATTTCGTTTGCACGGTCGTCCATACCTGCAATCGTGCATGCATGCGTTCGCGTGTACATTCGTTCGTTCGTTCGTTCGTTCGTTCGTTCGTTCGTTCGTTCGTTCGTTCGTTCGTTCGTTCGTTCGTTCGTTCGTTCGTTCGTTCGTTCGTTCGTTCGTACGTGCGTGCGTGCGTGCGTGCGTGCGTGCGGGCGGGCGTCCGCGCATTCATATGTGCTTATATTCATTCATTCATTCGTCCACCTATCTGTTCACTCATCCTGTCACCTGTCCTTGGCCTCTCTATTGGTTTACTGGTCTGTACCTCTCAGACATCAATTGATTGTCTGTGTGGATGGACTGATGGATGGATTACTGGGCTGGTGTCCGGGTGGGCGCATGGATTGTTTGGACATATATGTTTGTAAAGGTACAAACCACCTCTCTTCCGCAACCACCTGTCGTATTTTATTCTTATTTTTTCAACAGCCACACCAAATCATTGCAAAGAGGCAATTAGCACTTTGCAATGACTAAGTGAATAAATTAAACCAAATTCGGAAATGAAATTGTAGCTTTCACCCATTTTCCTATTCATTTGTTCAGTCGTCTAGTCATCCACCGGGTGTCTGTCTATCAGTTTACAAATCTGTTCTCCCCTTAATCAAGTATTTGTTTAGGTGGATGGCAGGATGGACTGATTGATGGATTAATATGCTGGTGTCTGGGCGGGTGAATGAGTACATGGGTTGTTGGACATATAAGCGTACACAGCTCAAACAACCTGTGATTTACAACCACCTCTCTTTTGAATGAATCTCACTAGACCAACAACATTCAGTCAATCCGCAATGGATCATCCTATTTCAGAAAGACCAGCTCAAAACTATTTGTTTATTCCTATTTTCGAACACATGGCAACGCCAACTTATTACAAAGAAGTAATCAATGCTTTATAATGACTGAGTGAACCGATTTGCCCAGATCAAAAAACTGTATAACTCCTAACTATCAGAATTTGTTCCTATTTTCGAACACACGGCAACGCCAACTTATTACAAAGAAGTAATCAACGCTTTGTAATGACTGAGTGAACCGATTTGCCAAGATCAAAAAACTGTATAACTTGTCAGAATTTGTTTTAATAATCTTTATTCAGGAAACCTGTCCTTTGTAGTACTCAAACAGCAAGTAAATTACTCTCAGCCGCCATGATTAAACATATCTCGGCAGCATTTGATCTAATGACTGACCAAATAGCCCTCATTGTTATTCTCACACCTTAATCGCCTGAAACGAACCGGCGTACTAACCCATGCTACAGTTAGATAAGCTCGATATAATTAAGCAATCACGCCTTTTGTATTAGCTGTTTGACTTCAGTAGCGCCCAAGGCGCACATTGATCTAAAGCAGGTCTTCGGGTTTAGTTTGATCTTTTGTGGAGAGACTGAATTAATAGTTAATCAGTAGTCACCATTGCAGTAATTCTCCTATAAATATGTAAGAATTATCAGTTGCCATTAGACCAGTTTTTTCGCTGCATGACGAAGACCATTACGTCGAAAGCGCTCCAGCAACTGACAGTGTAAGCTTTAATTACATATATATATAATAATCTTGTATTAATTGTTCTTATTTTTCAGTCTCTAAATTGTTTCAACACATATCGCTCTAGTTAATATTTGGAATTTAACTTTTTTGAACTTTTCTGACTAAATTTGACATAAATCTGTAGAAATTTGATTACGTTCTAAAATGGCCAAGAATTTCAACGGCCCAGTAGGTAAAGGACGCAAATCTGGCAACCCAGCGTCCAACTTTTCTTCAACCAAAAGTGCTCCTAACCAGTCTGTTCAGGCCTTTCAGAGACTGGTTAAGATGTACTTCCATGTGTTGCAATGCTTGCATCACTATGGTCTTTTACGAGAGCATTTGGCATCAGACTCTCTCCCGAAATCTCTCAGCATGAAAATGGAGGAGATGAACTCGTTTTTCTGCCCTGCCTTACGAGATGACGAATTTTTGAAATCGACCAGCATGATAAACCAAATTTGGGCTCATAGCTGCTTAGAAAATTTAATCAAACATTATCGAAGCAAATTGGACAAATTAAAGGCAGAGGTAAAAGTGGCCGAATCTAATGTAATTCTTGATCTAGACAGAGCCAAAGGCATAGCATTGAAATGGGGTAGGCAAAATTTTGGAAATAAATTGGCCACAAAGACAATCACAAATTTTTGGAAATTTTTGGCAGAAATAGCTAGTGATAAGCAAAATAGAGTGATGTCTCTACCAACACCGGCGGCCACACCGAGTACAGGTTCAGGTTATCATTCAACAATGACTAACAAACGACAACGGTCACCAACCACCTTCACACCCTCGCCTACAACTTCCAAGCGGACGAATCTGTATACATCACCAACACCAGCACCTGGTGTTGATGATGTAACAGAGTCATGGCCGGCTCTCCCAAAGACAAATTCTCCTCCTGTGCGCCGTTGTCGGGTTGTTACTCACTGTTCCCCCAATCTACCACCTAGCAACTCTTCCTCATCTCTTCCACTATCTTCTCCTCGCCACCTTCTGACTCGATCTTCTCCTCTTCCTCCTTCTCCTCTCTCAATCCCGCCTCCTCCTCTTCCTCCTCAAACTTCTTCTCTTCATGCATCTCCTCTGTCAATCCCGCCTCCTCCTCTTCCTCCTCAAACTTCTTCTCTTTATGCATCTCCTCTCTCAATCCCGCCTCTTGCTCCTCATACTCAATCTTCTCCTCTTGCATCTCCTCTCTCCATCCCTCCTCCTCCTCTTCTTCCTACGCTTCATCTCTCTTCTCCTCACGCACCTTCTTCTGCTCCTCTTCTTCTGTCTCCACCTCCTCTCCCTCCTATGGAGAATAATAGTAACCTGTCTGACAGGAAGTTTGCTAAGTACCGTCATCAATCGCATAGCAAGGGCCTGTGGAGGATCCCCAGAATCACCAAAAAGATTCTGATGATAAACACACGTGTCATGCG
>CM067361.1:6173005-6209976 GCA_034401795.1 Chaetoderma sp. LZ-2023a | reverse complement strand
AAAACTTTTGCCCACGAAGTGGGTAGCTGGTAAACTATTGGGAAAATCCAAAATAAAGGCACAAGCACATGATCCCAGACTGGGTAGACGTTTACCAAGTTTGGAGTTGATTGGATGAAAACTGTAGGAGGAGATGCGGTCCAAAGTATTTAACTGAGAATAAAAAATAAAAAATAAAGAAAGATAGGAGAAGAAGAAGAAGTAGAAGAAGAATGGAGAAGAAAACTTTTCATGATACTTTATTGCCCTTATTCCACTTGAAAGAAACCCTTTTAAGATACCATACGTTTACATAGTATCACATAATATCCTTAGAATATGTATTCACAAAATCATTAGAATATCAGAAATTATATAGTATTACATAATTACTTATAGCAAATATGATCTATACCAAGTAACGTATGAAAACAATAAAACATAACAGGCTAAAAAATCCGTTGAATATAAGATTGTTAAGATGAAGGAGATGAAGAAGACGAAGAAAAAGAAGAGGAAGAAGTTTGTACACATATTTTGCACAATACAAGACATATTGTAGATATGGCATTGTCTTCTGGGAAGTCATGACCCCACTAGATGTCTTATATCTTCGAGTAAGTCCTAAGAGAAATTTATGATTTGAAAAAACCAGGTGAGCTAATGGACCGGTTGACTTTGTATTTTCAATATTTGGTTTATTATTATTACATCATCTAGTCGACATCAGCTGGTGCTGATGATCAGTTTCTAGTAAACGAATGGTGTGTGAATATAGCACACTCAGGATTGTTGGATACAGTTTTATCGTCAAATTGAAATAGTTGAATTGATTGGAATGAGTCCCACGGTTCTGAGTTGATGTGTATCTGGAAATAGTTTAGATGAAGGTTGTTGCTGTTCAGTCGGCATACACTTTTATGATATTCAGCAGTTGGTTGGATCGATAGTTTGGAAAATAATCATGGTATAAGAATCACTGTAATCGGACGTGACAAAGGGACTTAGTTGATGACGCATGCATTCTAGATTCTCACATGAGAATAGAACAACATCAGCTGGCAATGAGATCATACAGCTCATGTGCCTATTAACTCTAGCATCCTACAGGCTTATCTATCAATAGGCAAGGAACAGGACATGGACATCGTAGCGTCCTGTAGGAATTAATAACATAATCGAAATTTGTATATCAACTATATGTCACTCATACAATGGGATGCAACAACAACACATTCCGTAATGTTGTTAGTTAGCTGACAGATCGCATCAAATCAGAACCAGCTACCACCGCTTTGTCTATGTGAGGCATCATCTCCATAGAAGAATAGCGCAGAGTTTGATTGGTCAGGATAACATCATAATCAATGAGCGTCGAGCAAACTCTGTAGCAAAGAATTAAATAGAATAGGTTTTGCATCCAACAACGAAATGAAAGGATCGTTGATTGGTCAGAACTACCAAAGTTTATTAGGTAGAAACTTCTAGGAAGAAATAAGCAGAAGTTGATTGGTGGACTGATTGTCCGGGCCAATCAAGCTGTGCTTATAGCGTACCTAGAAGAGTCATTTAATGGATTCAGGAAGAATCTAATTATTATGATAGATATATAACTTGGCTAGGGTGCCAAGATAAGTTGTATATAAGTCAGAATTTCAGACGTAGAAATTATTCAATTCACCACCGTGAATCCTGAATGTCACACTGACGTTCAGCACTGTGAGCTATTGCTTAGCATAACGAAGCTCTGTCATATTTAACTTAGAATTAGATTAGTCGCTGATTAGTATTGTACATCGATTGTACCTAGTTTGATTTGTGAGCTATTTTGCTCCTTGCTTTAAAACCTTGTATACTTGTAAAATAAAAGTTTAAACTTACGTATATGTAAGTTCGGCGTTGATTAAGTTTGTTAGATTAGGAACCTAGTCTTGAGCTGGAGGAGACCTCCAGTCCTTACCTGAGGAACATCATGTCAGATAGGCTCAGCAGTCAACATTAAATATCGTCACCTAGCATCTGTCAGATGAGGCGAGCCAGACTGCCTTACTCCTTCTCTGACATCGGCTAGCGTAATAACACTCCATCTTTGCTACCGGTGCCGAAGCGGGACCATCGATCACGTTAGTAAGAAGTTAGTTCAACCGAAGATCCAAAATCTTCATTGGCTTCACCTGCCAGGATTGGACTAGGATTCAGTATCATCGTATTAGTATTCTTAAATTCGTGCGTATATTGTTATTCACCCAGGAGTGCGGGTCAGTGACTATGTAAGTACATTTTTAAAATATGAATACTCCGCCAGTAAGGCCTGTAATTTCCGTATTGAATGACATTAACGATAGGGTGCATAACTTTATAGATCTGGTAACAATTTCTGAACATCCAAGTGTAGTACAGCATCGTGAATATCACGAAAATACTATTGTAAAGATTGTGACTGACATTCGTTGTGAAGAGCAACCGAGACTAAAACGTGTGGTAGTACAATTGCACTACCAGTAATTCGGAACTTTATTTATCGTAAATATTACATTGTGTTAGTGTGAGATGGCGAGTCATAAGACATTAGATCCTACTCTGCCTGCGCCGGAACCGAGACCAACTCCAACCGGTCGACAACAACAGCTACGGCAGGAAACTGTCGAGGCAATGGAGACGTTGGGTAATTCTATGGCCTACACCATTACACGAGAGGAGGACCGACGAGAGCAAAATCGAGTGTACCGGCAGGAGGTGCGAGAGCTTACCCAGAGGATTAAGCCATGTGATGGGCTTCTGCCTGATGAGGGAAGGCAATTCCTAGATGAGACTAGGAGTGTATGGGAGGCGACAAAGTGTAACCTGGATGGCACGCCTGTGTACATTATCACAAGGGCAGCGCGTGGACAGTTATCTAAGGTGGTCGATGGATATGTACTCGGGAAGGTAAGGAATGAAATCACTTACGAGGAACTTGGAGCGTTCATTACCCTAAATTTCGTGTCAGCAAACGAGGATGAAAGAGTGAAATACGATCTTGAAGCTGTGAGGCAGCGTCGGAATGAGACAATTATATCTTTTAATCGAAGGTATAAAGAGCTATCCAATCGGGCCTATACTACCCAGAACCCAGACAGTCAACGGGTAATATTGGCATCATACATCAGAGCCCTAAAAGATCAGGGTATGGGACGGAGGATAGTGAGGAAAAAGATCAAGACACTGACGGCAGCGATGGAGATGACGGAGGATGAGGAGGGATGCAATGACCTTCTTCAGGCTATGAATATCTCACCTCGTCATGAACAGGAGATGGAAGTTGATGTAATTGACCACGAAGAGGGAAAGGGAATTTGGGAAGTGATTAACAGTATGAAAAGACAGATTTCTCCGCAGACCCGATTGATCAAGAAGTTGTGTGGTGTAATCGAGGGTTTACAGAACGAAAATGCAGCTCGACCGTCAGCGCGACGAACACCACCTAAACCGCGACAACCGCAGAAGGTGAAGACAACATCAAAAGCAGTCCCTAAGAGACGGGAGGTTACGTGTTTCAACTGTGGCCGAACAGGCCACTACAAACGTCGGTGCAGCCTGAGCGGGTGACATCCCGTACCTCACATATGCAAAAAACACAGCAGAGGCCGATGAAATGTTTTAACTGTCGAAGAGCGGGACATTTTGTGCAGGATTGTGATATGGCGGCAACAACACCTTCTCCACGGAGACGTCAGGTAACATGTTTCCGATGTAATAGGGTTTGTCACTACTAAAGTGATTGTCCCGTCAACCAACAGGCACCACCGCAGCAGCGTGCCATGAAGCGACCGAGATGACCGGACAATGATGGTTTTCGACAGGAGTCGCCAATGCAAATCGATGAAGTGGATCGTCATAGCCAATATGATGATTGTAATTCTTACAGCTCCGGACGTGAACCAACAGCAAGCGCTTATTCGAGGAACACTCGGCACGGTATAGCTAACCGTATAAACCGCGATAAAGAGTACGAGGACTGCGACAGGTTTGTGTTGACCGATGAAGGCACGGATGAGTATGGCCGTTATTCTTACGGTATCGGAGGAGACTCATCCAGCCAGAGAAGATCATACGCCGAAGCCGTGAGTGGACGACGAAGCCCGTTAAATGAGTTCGGAGGGAACCAGTGATGACTGAACGGTTCCTTATCTGGCTGGAAATGGAAACGAGCAGTCGAATGGACAGGGGTGAGTACGTTGATGCTTTAGTTGATACTGGTGCAAGTACTTCCCTTGTCAGGAAGGATATATGGAAGAGCATCTTGAATGCTCGTCCATTGAAAAGGGCTAATATTTTGTTAGCCGTTAATGGTTCACCGATAAATGTTTTGGGGGAGACCCAAATTAAATTCAAGGATGCCCGGCCTATTCCAAGTATGATTGTGGGAAGCATGGGGCATGAATGTTTAATCGGTGTGGATGCTTTGTATATGGGAAATGCAAAGATTGACTACAAGACCAAAGAAGTAGTATAGTTTGGTCAAGTATACCCATTTAGAACTCCGTATAGAAGTCAAAATGACTATGTGTATGCTAGTTGCAAGGAAACGACCGGATATGCAGTTATTGACAAAGTACTAAGCGACTTTGACAATAATTTCGATACGGCTCATACAACTACGTTAGGACGTGTACCCAAGGTGAATTGTACTGTTCCGACAGGAAATTGTCCTCCTATGAGACAGAAGGCCTACCGTTTACCATTGGCTAAGCAATATTTGGTCAAGAACCAAGTTAAAGAAATGCAAGCCGCGGGCGTCACAAGACCATCGTCATCACCCTGGGCATCACCCATAACTCTGGTATCGAAAAAGGATGGTGACACCAGATTTTGTGTGGACTATAAAAAATTGAATTCTGTGTGCCATAAGGATAGTTATCCATTACCAAACCTATCCGAAGTGTTTGATTCCATGAGAGGCACAATGATATTTTCTACGATGGACTTGAAGTCCGGCTATTGGCAGATACCCATGGCCAGCCAAGACATCGAGAAAACAGCGTTCGTTTGCAGTGAAGGTCTTTTTGAATGGATTCGGATGCCTTTTGGTTTTTGCAACTCAGGTGCCGTATTTCAGAGGGCAATGAATGACATTTTCCGAGATTATGTAGGAAAATATGTGCATGTTTTCGTCGACGATATAGTCGTATATTCACGAAATCCGGCGGAACACGCACATCATTTGCGCCTGGTCATGCGCAAGATTCAGGAATATAATTTACAGTTGAAGAAAAAGAAATGTGACTTTGCCAGTAAGACTGTTGACTTGTTAGGGTACCACATTTCTGCGCAAGGTGTAGCTCTACAGAGTCAAAAGGTCAAAGTCATACGAGAAATGTCACCACCCCGAGACGTGGGTGAAGTGCGTAGTTTTCTCGGAGCTACAGGTTATTACTGATCTTGTGTAAGAGGCTATGCCGAAATTGCCAAGCCTCTGATAGAATTAACTAAGGAGTATAAGAGGTTTGAATGGGGTAAGCACGAACAGCAAGCGTTTGAGAAATTGAAGAACTTGCTGTGTAGTGAGACTCTCTGACTCATCCAAATTTGAATGCCCCGTATAAGTTGTATACCAATGCATCTAGTTATGCAATAGGTGCGATACTAGTGCAGGTTTGGCCTGTAATAGAAAAGGAAGCTTATGCTGTGATATATGCATTAAAGAAGCTTAGGCCGTATCTATTTTGTGCGCAGTTTACCGTGTATACTGACCACAAACCCCTAAAGAGCTTGTTTGTGGGAGAAGTTAAGAACACGAAAGTGCAGCGCTGGGCAGTACTGATTGCAGAGTACAGATGTAAGATAGAATACATCCAAGGCTCACGTTGGACATTGGCGATTACGTCATACCTGAGGTAGACGAAGGCGCCTTACCTCACGTTCCTTTAGAGGTAAATGACGTACAGTACGAGGAATTATGTGCCGAACAAACCAAGGAATACCCGGAGTTATTTAAGAATACACCGGAGGAGTACATGGTAAATAATGCCATATTGTATTCTTCAATTCCACCTTCAGCGTTGGATGCTGAGTACCCCAGAATCCTACTACCTACCCTGTTCCATGAGAAAGTACTCCGGAAGGCTCATGAACGAGCTGGTCACCAAGGTCTGAAGAAGACCATTGGTATGGTAAGAGATTCTTTTGTCTGGAAATCTTTGAGAAAAGATGTGGTACATATGCGTGAAACATGTACGACGTGCCAGGTCAACCGACCTGTCACTATTCGACCTAAGTATAGTGAGATGCCAATGGCCAGTAATCCAAGTCAGATAATTGGTATGGATTTGATTGGTCCACTTTTAGAGTCGAGCAAAGGTAATAATTACATTATGACGGTGATCGATCACTGTTCTGCGTGGACAGAAGCATATCCGATTGCAGCTAAGACATCTCAGAATGTTGAGGATAAATTCTTCAATGAGTATGTCGCTCGTCATGGTATCCCTGAGATTCTGATTACAGATCAGGGTAAAGAATTATGTTCAAATTCTTTGGAGCAGCGATTCCATGAACATGGTATTGATCATAGACGATCAAGTCCGTATCATCCACACACTAACGGACGTACTGAGAGGTTCAATCGCACTCTTAAAGAACTGATCCAGAAAGGTGTGAACAACGAATCTCGTGCATGGGAGGATGAGGTGGTCACAGCTTTAACAGCGTACCGCAGCACTCGTCACTCCACGACCGGATATACGTCATTTTATCTGATGTATGGTCGACGTGCAAGACTTCCGTTTGCCATCCCACTCGATGCTTCGCATGATCTTGGCGAAAGACTAACATGTCTCAATAATGCCTTACTGCGTGCTCGAGGAGAAACGGCTAAGTCTAGAACAGATTAACAAGCATGCACACGCTGGTGAGTATAAGGTTGGCGATTCAGTGGTTGTAAAAGCTGAAGAGAGGATGAAGTTAACCTCTCGCAGTGACCCTGAATACGAGATCTTTCAGATCAATGGACCCGTGGCCCATGTCCGCCATCAAAGGTCTGGGAAGGTACGCGTGCTTAACATATCCAAGTTACGTGTAGTCGACTCAGAGATGTGCTGGGACAAAGTAAGACCACGCCCTATTCGTAACCCTGCAAAAGGTACAAAGGCCAGCCATCATCCAAGAATTGTACCAGTACCCGAGTCCGTACCTTTGCCGGTACCTGACTCTGATTCAACACCTTGTAAAGTAGCTCATAGAAAGCGACCAGCTTCTACTTGGGAACCAAAGGTGCATAAGGGGGGGGTAAGGTGGTCGACATGGAAGCAGATCGACCTGGTACAAGTAACGATCCAAAGTATGAGTCACCGATGGACACATCGGAGACTCCTTGTACTGTAATGATGGATACCTCGGAGGATGTACCCGAGCCTACCATCGAGCCAATGGAAACACTTCCATTGCACCCCTACTTTCTGCGCAAGCGCAGTCACGCGCCTGAGTTCAGCTCAGATAGCAAGCGTATCAGGATTGGTGCATTTGGCCGATCTGTATACGATGACTTTGTCAGTCATGTCGAAGCCGTTATAAGGCGGCATAGCATGAGATAGTTGTAATCTCTGATTAATTGCTGATACTAATAACATCGCACTTGTCTAAACGTATCATGTAAACACTACAGTTTTGCGTAACATTAGCAGTGGTCAGTTTAATGTACGGACTGTGTAAAGACTCCAGTATTCATAAATTACAAAATGGGGTAATGATAACGAACCACCAGAAGATTTCTGTAATTCGAGCTGAATGGACAGTAGTAGTATCTATTGACCATCCGTATTTACCCACTAGACTTTTGGAACGATTATCAAGCTTTCGAGTGCTTGTCGCTGACATTGGTCAAAAGACTTCATTAAGTGGCAACGACATTTTTGGACTACAACATCGTATACATATTATCAAAAAGATTGCCATTAGGATGCAACAAACGATGCTAAGTCGTGTCAGTGGTCTACAGAAGCGTGGTCTGTTTAACTTTGTGGGTGATATAACTTCATCCTTGTTTGGGACAGCAACATCGAGTGATATTGAAACCATCAAGAACATTGTTAAAACCGCTATGAAGAATATGGAACGCTTGATACATTTCTCTAATGACTTAGCATCCCATGTGAAACATGCTTTCGAGGGAATTAATATTAATGTAAACTGGATTAATGAGATTACGGACAGTTTGGTCGATTTGACCAAGAACGTGAGTAAACTATTTAGAATACACGCTTCATGCCAAGCAGATCCGTATGCACTGGTGCATCGGGGTCACATTGTTGATTCGGCTGAAAACGTGGTATATAGTTACCAAAAGCTAGCAGCACGTTTTCATAGACAGACAGCTTCTCTAGAATTGGGGAGATTAAATATCGTCACCTACCATCTGTCAGACGAGGTGAGCCAGACTGCCTTACTCCTTCTCTGACATCGGCTAGCGTGTTGTCGCAGCAACACTCCATCTTTGCTACCGGTGCCGAAGCGGGACAATCGATCATGTTAGTAAGAAGTTAGTTCAACCGAAGATCCAAAATCTTCAATATGCCTATAATAGGCGTTGTTTCTGCCATAGGCAGCAACAGCACCCAGTGAAATTAGTTCCAGATATTTATCAGCTTACATGTATAGCTTTCTGGAAATTGAGATTCACGGAGTGCAGGCATTGCTCGATTCCAACGCGGGCAAACCATGCGTTGAGCTTACCTAGAGATAGGCGGAGCATAGCTAGAGGGATAGGGATAGGGTTATGATAGCTATAGATAGGCGGAGCATAGCTAGATAGATAAGCTTAGGGTTAGGATAGCTGGAGATAGGCGGAGCATAGCTAGAGGGCTAGGCATAGGGTTAGGATAGCTAGAAATAGGCGGAGCATAGCTAAAGGGCTAGGCTTAGGGTTGGGATAGCTAGAAATAGGCGGAGCATAGCTAGAGGGCTAGGCTTAGGTTTAGGATAGCTAGAGATAGGCGGAGCATAGCTAGAGGGCTATGCTTAGGGTAAGGATATCTAGAGATAGGCGGAGCATAGCTAGAGGGTTAGGGTTAGGGTTAGGGTTACGATAGCTAGAGATGGGCGCAGCATAGCTAGAGGGTTAGGGTTAGGGTTACGATAGCTAGAGATAGGCAGAGCATAGCTAGAGGGTTAGGGTTAGGGTTACGATAGCTAGAGATGGGCGGACCATAGCTAAGACTGGACAAATCCTTATATCACCTCTTTCGATACATTGCAATTTTCTGTCGATTTTAACTTTGTGTAACTGTGTAGCACACACAGACAGAATGATTGGTATAATAGATATGTAAATCTTGTAAATGACGGCCATCTTGAAGGAGTATCAGGCGGATCTGTATCCAGGTTCATTCGCCAGGCCATCGTCTATCTGTGTTCCAAACTTAGTGCTTTATTACAAAAACATCCACACAATTGTATTAGAAAATATAGATGAAGGATTCGTGTCTCACGAGATCTCATTCGATACGACTCTATTCTTTGATTGGTACATGAATGTGTAAGAGTGTTCAAATTTTTGTCACAAATTCGATTGGAAGCTGTTGCTGGGGGTTGAGGTGGGGTTGGGTCTAGGTGGGTCTTGGTGGGCCTGGGTGGGGGTTGGTGGTGGTCAAGCAAGTAACAAAATATTTACAGCCCATCACTTAGTCTGTTATGTTGAATATTTTGAACATAAGTGGACTGGGCTTCAAAATTCATATTCAAAATTTTGCTAACTAAGATTTTTCCGTTTTGATTTTTAAACATGTTAACTTCGGCTGGGACTCTAGCAACGCCACTGACGTTACTTAGCCTACTCCATTCATAGCAGATATTTCAGCTACACGGAGATGACGTAAAGCGCACAGTCGTCTGCATGAAGGATAGTTAACAAAAAAGTCCCTCTTAGCCCATTAATGGTATCATTTTGTCAGTAAAATTACAATATTTGCTGCTTTGATGTCCATTTACAAACTATTTTTGAATATTTGGCGAGCCAGTCATTCCAGTGGGAATTTGTCAAAATATCCTTCCTTTGGTCTACAAAGGGGTATCCTTCAAGACCATTGCAGAGGCCGGTTTTGTTTGGCTTCGTCACGAAAGGGTTAACCCGTTTTAAAATTCAAAATGTAATCACCCACAGTGGTGCGTTTACAGTCCCACTACAGATATAGACTGCGTCCCGACCTGTTTGGTCTCCGAAGTTGCGTCCGTGAACAGTTTACTTGTTTTTTTAAATGACGTAAGAAGATGATCGGTTATTACGTATATAATAATAAGTTTTTGTTACCAATCCTATTACGTAATCGAATAAAGTGTCAGATCTAAATTTAATTTCTGATAAAAATATGTGAACCTGCGTCTATTCAATTACTCTTCAAATTACCAAAAGAGAATGTAGTCTTTTATGCAGCTGATCCTCTGCGCCAGCCAGTCAGTGAATATTTATATTTAGTAAATAGTAAAGACCCAATTCGTACTGACTGACAGGCAATTAAGTATCTATGATGGACTAAATCGCGGCATTATAACATCAGCCTACACGCGGAGTAGTTGATTATGACGTCATATTATTGATCGATAAACTGAACTCCTATATTTCACCACCGAGCACCAATCCGGTCGTTATCCATAATGCAGGCACATCCTTCCAACACTTTGCTACCTACTCACGCACCCACCCACATGTAAATATAATAGCTGACGTAATTGTCTAATCATAACATGATAACAGGGACTTGTGACATTTAGCTATCATTATTTGTCAGAGGGAATAAATAAAATCTGCATCGTTTGCAGCACACGCCAATACCCTAATGAATTTCGACATTAGTACAAGGTAGGGGATACCGGGGTAAGTTGAAACAAGTAGACACCATGTCGAGATCTGGAAAACAGCAATAGAACATGCATGTATGTTACATGGCGAACTGGGAAGGTATCCGTCACAAATAAACGTACAATGCAGAATGCTAAATTTCTGGGCAGAACTGCTGACTGGTAAACACGATAAATTATCGTACCAAATATACAAATATATGCATGAACGGTACAATGAGGAGGGGTTTCAATACAAACGGATTAAGTATGTCCAATCAATCCTAAGTAACTCAGGGTATAGCTACTTGTGGACATTACAACAAATCATGGAAAAAATACGTAAATACATAATATAAAACAAAGACGCATTGATCAGTTGAAACAAACATGGCAAATATAATAATTCTTACCAAACTTAGGACTGCTACTCACCGCTTACTAATTGAAACAGGCCGCTCGACAGGGATATCGAAAATCAACAGACCGTGTCCGTTATACAATACTTAATGGACCTTTCCGGTTTTAGCTATGCCCCGCTCATCTCTAGCTAAGCTCCACCCACGCCTCGCTCGTGTTGGGATCGACAGCAACATTTAATTTTAATTTATTTGGAAAATAATTTGACTGAAAAATGTTTCTGACGGTGGCAGCAACGATTTTCAGTCAAATTACTTTCAAAATATGATGTGGAATTATTTATCTATTCAATCCATTGATAGATTAAACTTAAATCTATGTATTTTGCAAGAGATGGGTTATTTATATTGATCCATCGTCAGGCAGTCTACAAAAAGGGCAGTGTTTGAACTGATGATAAACACTAATACAGAGATTTAACTGTGCGCGTCATATTGTACTATTATTACTAACCAGCTCTGATCGATAACAGTAAGTTTATTTATTCATTAGGTTTCATTAGTTATACCAGTAGCTGTCTTGTGTCAGTAGAGGCTAAAAAATAAACCAAACGTAAACAAAAAATAAAATAAAAAATTAAGATTTCTGTCTATTTTGCGGTGGCGTTCGCTTGTTTGATTATGCCGTCTGCTATACCAGGAGTTAATTCCGTGTTTGTCCTATACATGAACAACAACTGCGATGATACGGGCTACACCGTCTTTGACGATGCCGTTATATTAACATACTCACTAGACAAGAGGTATACAACTTGTAAACTAGTTTTAGAAACGACAACTACTGACGAAATGTTTATAGTGAAGCCAATTGATGTGAATTTCGCAACCAGCGCCACCAACGACGGATCTGTAAGAATCCAGGATGGTAACCAAGAAGGATCTGTGCTGGGCACGCTTGGCGGGAGTTATGTGCCTCCTAACGCATACGTCACCAGCGGCCAATGGCTGACATTATTTTACGTCTCTTATTTCGACATGGCAAGCAATTCTTTCCAGCTTTTGATAACAGAGTTTACTAGTGGTGGGTATTGCGATGACACGGATAGCTTCATGTGTAACAATTTTCGCTGTATCTCGCGCACACTTATATGTGTCATGGATGGAATAATTGTGACGATAATTCTGATGAAGCAGGCTGTCCTACCGGAAGTCCATCGAGCGTTGTGAACATGAATAGGTACTGCGGACACGCAATATTTGGTCATCCGACAAGCCATATTTTTAATATACCAAAGTGACGGGAACCGATACGCTTGCGAATTTGTTTTAGAAGCCACGTATAGCTACGAGATGTTCATGGTAAAAGCGATCCAAGTTGATTTTGCAGAGTCTAGCTGTACCACCGACTACATTAAAATCATAGATAGTTCTTCGAGTGCTGGAGCAGTGATAAAGAAATTATGTGATACAACTGTACCAAGCATGTCTTATACAACATCATCCTGTTGGCTGACTTTGCAATACGAGGCTAGCGATTTGGTAAGCAACAAGAACTTCAGATTTCTAATTACAAATTCAGCAATGCTCCCTGTAAGGATGACAGCCAGTTTACGTGTGATAACGACCGTTGTATTGACAGTACGCGTGTGTGTGATGGATACGATAATTGCGGTGATGATTCAGATGAGATACGCGAGTGTAATAACCATGTCTGGACGTGGACTCCGGTACTAATAGCCGCCACGGCCATCGGGACCACCACCGTGGTATTGGTGATTGTGATGATTGCTGTACGCATAGCCTGTCGCAGGAGCAACAGAAGGGGAGCTTTTGTCCAGCCAGCCTCGCAGGTCGCATCATAAGGAAGCATTAAACCTGACTACCAGCCTTACACACAAATTCTTCCACCTGCTTATGAGAGTGTCAACCAGAGAAATGAAACCACGGAAACAGGAGACAGCGACTTGCTACCAGGAAACTCGTCTGTGAATGCGTAGGATTGGCCAGAATGACCGATCACAAGACACGGTGTATATTGACCAATATCAAGAATCATGTGTACTAATAACAGCACCAATACTAACACATTAGACATAATTGCTAAATGTGCTAAAAAAATCTTTAAAATAATTTCTTCTTGAATTTCCATGTGTAGGCCAAGAAAAGTCTATTGCTAAAAATTGACCACTGGCTTCGATCTCGAACTAGTCATTCCAATGGTAAGATTGAAACAAAAGTGTCGTCTATGTCCTGCAAATGGGCATACCCCAAGCGTTCTACAGAGGCCGGTTTTTGTCCAGCATCAGTTAATATCAATAACATTTGATTTCTTCAGAAATGTTGTTTAGTAAAAGTGGAGCTAGAGGAAGGCGGGACAAAATGGGACACCTAAGAACACATTGGTCTCTTTCTTAATGTTTCAAATCTATTCTCTTTAAAATTGTGGGGTGTCACAGTCCAAAGTAGCTACTATGTATGAACGGCAGCGACAGCGGCACCAAAATGGCTGCATTACTACCAAGTGCAATCCAATAAAAAGGCTTATTGGACTCTAAAATGTGTTATAGGACTCTGTCTAAAAGTGTTATTGGTCCCTTAAGGCTATTTATCACGTCAAAAGAATTTTACGTAATCCTGGTTTATGACGTCATTTTATCATAGGTGTTACATCACGCAAATATAGTATTTCTCAATGTCACAAATTGCATAACCCTTACGTCACAAATGAATCGCTAACTCATATCATTCGCGCTGTACATTTGTTCAATAACGAATAATAAATTCAACGAGCATGTTGCTTTGAATAGTTTATTTTCTATTTATTTCAATATATAGGTATATAATAAATAGATCATTTACCATTTCCGAGTACAATATGGATTCTTTATTGTACTCGTCCACATTGTGTTTAAAAATCTGTATTGAACTCGACGCCGTCGGTGTCTCGTTCACTACTGATTTTTAAACACAACGTGGACTCGTACAATAAAAATTCATATTGTACTCGTTAATGTTAAATAACCTAATAATATTCATATGACAGAATACATGAAACATCTCAATTGTTTTAATCTAATGCACGAGAGGTCCTATTCATAGCCCATCGTTCTGGAGTGGACATTCAGCGTTATCTTTTGGACAGAGTGAACATTTAGGATGATATTATGCCATGTAGTAAGTACTGCATATATCGAGTTAAAATGTTTTGCTATACTAACCCCTACATGTACAGCATAGTATAATATCGAATACACGAAGTACTCTTGTTCCATTATTGTATCATTCATGTGCAGCCTTGTATGTTTTTAAAATGGGACAGCATTTTTGTCCAAAATGGAACATCAAATGCTTCTCATAAACCGAAAAATGCAGATTACGTTACATTAACCACTTATGGTGTATTAAAAACACATATACAATAACAGATACACGCCAATAGGTCACCAGTAGGAGGACTCAATATCCAGCCTGACCAATGATCAATCTCATCGTGAAAGTGCCCAATGGATCTTTCCTTTATAGCTATGCCCCGGCCCATCTCTAGCTAAGCTCCACCCACACCTCGATCGTGTTGGGATCGATCGATCGATCTCTGAACACCCTGATTATCAATTTTCCCAAAAATACACAGGTAAGCTGCTGAATATTTTGAAACTAATTTGACTGGGTGCTGTTACTGCATAAGGCAGCAACAGCGCCCAGTCAAATTAGTTTCAAAATATTCAACAGCATGTGTATTAAATAGCAGAGAATTCCAAAGACATACAATTCATACAACGTGTCGGACCATTGAGATTTGATGACGGTCTATATGGAACCCTTTGTGACGTAAAGGTTATGACGTCATCATACATGCGCTGAGCTGATTATGACGTCATAGGGGGTCTGATGATGGATGGATACTCTGGGAAGTTGAATTACTT
Organism: Chaetoderma sp. LZ-2023a; assembly: GCA_034401795.1. Lineage (NCBI taxonomy): Eukaryota > Metazoa > Mollusca > Caudofoveata > Chaetodermatida > Chaetodermatidae > Chaetoderma > Chaetoderma sp. LZ-2023a. The sequence continues at coordinate 6,194,906 of CM067361.1, read as the reverse complement.
TAAATTTTAAGATAATTCGGTTACACTTAATTCAACTTCACAGCAACTTAGTTAGTTTCAAGATATTCAATAACTTACCTGTATAGTTTTCTGGAAATTGACACTCGATGAGCGTAGGGATCGATCGATCCAAACACGGACAAAGCGTCGGTTTAGCTTAGCTAGACATGGGCTTAACAGCCCGACACGTTGTATGTATGTATGCGTACTGTATTCTGCGGCTGTAGTAGTAGAAACATCTTACAGCTGCAATCAGTCCTTCTTCGCTTTTGCCCACTGAGTCTTGTCCTCAGCCAAAATCCTTAGCCTTCTCAGGTTCATTTTTGCCTTGAGTGTACCGAGTCCTGCTTTGTTGAGGTCAGCTCGTAGCACGCCTAGCATATTTAAGCAATGGCGTCCTCTACTGGCTTTCTATTTGCTGGCTCCGAGTAGGGCGAATTCCAAGGCTCTCTGTGCTGGTGTCTCCTCTGGAATCCTTAGCACATGGCCAAGCATGGACCTTCTTTGCTGGGCGACTTTTACAAACAGCGGCGGCTTATTACACATCTTGTATAATGCATCGTTGAAGATTATGCTGTCTGGTCATCGGTTCCAGTGGTGGTGCGTAGGTGTCTGTGGTGGCAGGCATTGAGTTTGTCTAGAGTTGCCTTTGGAGCTGCCCAGCTGTTACAGTTATATAGCATCAAGGATAAGCAGGTTGCATTGTATACACGTAGCCCTTTTATCAAGGGCATCTTTGATATACGAATCCATAGCTTCCAGAAGGACCGGAAATCTGTGTTCCCCATTACGCAACGTGCAGCAATGTCAGCAGTAGTGCAAAGCAGTGAGCACCGGATTTTACTTTTTTACCATGGTTCACCACCACGAAGTGGGTCGTCATTCTCTTTAGTTTCATGCTTTGTAGATAGGCATATGTGGGTGAACTCTGTTTTGGATTCATTCATAAAGAGATTCTCAATTTTTAGTTTGCTTGCAGCTATTGGGAGAAGTTCGTCAATGGGTTTCTTTTCCTCGTCTACGAAGTCCACATCGTCGGCATATTCCATCTCTAGCAGCATACCCAGTATTGACACTGGGGGGGGGGGGTTGGTCTTGGGGAACTTTCCCGCACATATTTCAATGCGACAGCAAGGTAACAGGTGAAAAGCACCGGAGGTAGACCATCTCACTGTGGGGAGCCGATTGATGCCTCAAACTCTTCAGACTTCACTGACTTGACTTGTACTCTCAGCTTGGTGTCTGCAAGCAGTAGTCTCACTAGTTGTAGCTCATCTTCATTGCAACTGGCCTGGCGTAGTACATCCAGGATCGTTGAGTGCTTAATTGTGTCGAAGACTCATAACATGTCAATTCCCATTTTGTGGAAGTCCCAGTGTTTGGACATGACCACCGACACAAGCATGCGTTGAGCCCATACAATCTCTGCGCAGCTGCGTCCATGTTTAAAGTCACATTGACATGATCCGGTGACGTCATCGATCTTCTCTCGGATGCGGCATATGGTAGCATTGGATAGGATTTTCCATATGCTGTTGAGGAGGGTGTTTGATAGGGGAAGCCTGAGTAGTCTTGTCTCCGGTCGTCACACATAACGCCCAGACCGCTGTTGTCTCCACCATGGAAACGATAGTCTGAGTGGGTATTGAACTCTCACTGGAGTCTACTGGCTGCTGAGAGGCTTTGGCTAGCAGTGTCCGCGGTTCTCGCAGGCTGTAGATTGAAATCATTCATATCAGACAGGCTTGCACCCAGCTCATGGACGGTTCATCTCACCGTGTAGTAAACATGGAATCTGAGACAGCTGGTCATGATCACAGCTTCGGGGGTACCAGAATAGGAGTGCAGCAAACCCACACCAATGCTGCATCCTGCTGTGAAACACCACACAGCAAATTCCAGCTGTTGGTTCCGCGAATGAGAGATTCTGGACTGCCATCCAAGTATGAGCTTTCATCGTATCCTTGATGGTGGTTGCAAGGTTAGTCAGTGGTCGTGTATTAATGGAGAAGCTGATGCGGGACAGCCCATCGACTGTGATCAAAATAGGTGTTAGGTCCAGTATGTCATCCAGGATACCACATATCGAGCAGGTCCAGAGTGTACGCAGGAGGGGTGGTTGGCTCTGGTCAAGTGTTGTGAGGTTCGTCGGGAAGGCTATCTATAGTAGTCATCTTAAAGTTGCAGTTCCAGCCACGGATGCAACATACTATCTGGCACCGTAGAAATCTTTGATGTGGTCCCGCCGCAGCATCTCATTTCTTAACCGCCTGCTGGAGCCTTGAGGTATTGCTGGCACACTTTGGGTTTCTCTGTGCGGTACAGGGTTTGGAGCTTCAATATATGGTGGTACCCTTCATCACTAACCTGCCCATCTTCGAGAGCTTTGCTGACAGAATCGTCGATAGCCCATAGGCTACTCCGTGCTGGTGTTACATACTTAGCATGCTTCTCCAGCGTCCTTGTGATCTGACGCTGTCCAACTGCCAAGCCGGTTGTCAGGACAGTAGTGGCAAGGGTCACACCACCCAGCGGTATAGCGACGATAGTACCAACCCCTGTAGCGAGGGTGGCAACAGCAGCCACACCACCACTGGCTCCAATTACACCTGCAGCTGTGGTCGTGCATGCTCGACTGCTGTAGGCTTTTTCTATCGCCTGCGTGTTCTGCGGTACTTTTCTGTCTCATGAACAAGATTCTGTCTGATGGTGTCAATCTACTGGATCCACCAGCCGTGGACTGTACCACCGTCCTCAGGTGCTAATGCAGGATATAGTTCAGGCTGCTTTCGTCACTCCGGGTTAGCCATGGTACACCTAGTTCTTAAACATGAGCTAGCTATGCATCACCTGCAGGATCTGCTGATGAGTCATTGTGGGATTTAGCTTGGAAAGCCTGGTGAACCGAACAAGCTTGTTGGTGTGGCGACATAATTCCCTCAAACACCCCTCATCCAGCATAATTTCAGGGGCCAGATGCTTTCGCAGCCGTGACATCTGGAACTTCACCTTATCACTCTGATAGTAGTTTCTTGGATTTATACTTCTGCACGCTCTCATCTTCCCATTGCAAAGCTTCTACAGAGTCATCACACTCGTCATCCAAGTAATCATACAAGTTTGGCTCTACGATGCCGCCCTCTTGCTGCGCGAGGCTCTCATATTCTTGGACAGAGTTCTAGACCCTTCGTCTCCTTGCCTCGCTGGCGTTCTGTTCATACCAGCGCACCCACTGCAGTCGCTTGCCTTCTTGTCAACAACGCATTTCCTGCACCACTATATCTAGGTGTGTGGCTGCTCCTCTATCTCCTTTTTCAACATCTTGATGAATGCCTGATAAGTATGATATGATATCGTCATCATCATGCATGGGATAGGTCAATAAGTAGTAGCAGCGTAAACTCTAATTGCCCAACCGACAGACCATCCATGCTGGCACATAGACTAATGGTGGAGCTGTCAAACATGTGATTTACGTGGGTGAACATGTTGGGGCTGATCGCTTTCCACAGTTTGCTCGTGGCTCCTGGCAGATCTTCTATCACGTCTAACCCTTCTTCAGTCAGTGAGCTGTGGTAGGTACTTCCCAGTGGCGGATGTAACACATAGGCGTGTATGTACGTGGTGGAATGCTGAGCTACCTTGAAGAGAACCCATTCTATGCAATTCTGAACCGCACGTCTATCTACTAGAGATGGTCTGCTGACATTCGTCCCATTTTGGAGTGGCAATCAGACAATCAGCATGGCTAAACACTCTGTTTAAACCCCATATATATGGAGCCTATAATTGGATACCCAACCATCTAGCTGATATCGTGGACGTTTCCGACATTGATGCCGCCAATGTTAAGGACAGCGATGGCAAGTCATTCGCCCTCCAATATGGAGCAGACTCCAAGACATTCTCCCTCCATCCTGTCGGTGGAGATGGTGTATAGCTGCTCACTGACCTAAAGGATGTCTCGAAGGAACGTCTGGGTACAGAGAGAGAGAGAGAGAGAGAGAGAGAGAGATGGGGACAAAATAGTGTTCCACTATGACCACCCCAAGAAGAAGTGCATCCTCCACCCCCTGATAGAACAGTCACCAGACAAGGTTGAGGATGTTATCATTTTGGACGCTGATCTCCGCTTTTATGTCTTAGAGCTGACTGTGAAGCATGCTCCACCGATGCCACATGATGGTGTGGTGTTGACCACGGTGACACAGCTGCAGGTAGTCTTCGAAAAGAACGTGGTGTGGCGCTGGACCTGGTGGTAAGTGGCGAGTGTGGGTGCCACTATATAGACCTCCAGCAGTTATTGACCTGGAGGTCACCCCAATCTCCACCATTGTGAAGAAGGATGGCACGGTCTGGAAGTTCTATCACTGGGGTGCATCTTTCCTGACCTATATGGGACAGTGCACAAATCTAGCTGCAGTGGGTCATAGGATTGGGGTCACTGGAGGAAAGCCCCTGATGCATCGCCCATTTGATGGACCAGAGGAAGCCATCAATATTCAGGAGGGTGTATTATGGGTTGAGGGTGTGTCACACTCCCCGAAGGGGAAGGGTTCAGCGAAGTTGCTCGAGCGTGTCGGGCTCACAAGTCTGCAAACAACCCATATTGTGATAGATCTGCTGCTTCAAGCTGGTGGTAAAGTGAAGCGGCTAAGACCTGCCCCAGATGGGATCAAGATCAGCATCGAGAATGGCACAAGGCTCGATATGACACAGATATTTCTCGAGGAGTTCACCTTGTTCGGTTTAACCCTCCATATATAGGATGCTGGCTATAATACTGCTCATAAATGTGGTGGCTGACTCACACACAGGCATGATAGTAGATGCCAAGTGGGCCCACTTCCGAGACGAATTCCAGTACAATCCCTTCCGCATCCATCTGCGGAAAAATATCTATGACCGATTTCACCCACGTGAGGAAAATTGAGTCTACCTACCACTTATATGGTGTAGAAGGGGTAGGGCGGGGTTGTCTGCCCGCGCTACAACACCATATCCTCTGTGCCACATGTGAGCATGCTAGAGGCTGTGGAGGTGCAGATGGTAGGCACTTTAGCATTCTGCCAAGTGAATGCTGCCAAGGCAGCTGGAAGGGCCTGTGGATAATCCCCTTACGTGGATGCGACACCGGTCGTGACTACGTGTTTGTTTGATTCAGTTTGGGCATCATCATCATCATCATCATCATCATCATCATCATCATGATTTCTATAATAAGCATCTATGCCTCAGGAATTGAGAGGATGGTGGGAGTTGGGGTGGACTGCATCAGATCCTCTGTGTCATGCGAACATTCCAGAGTCTGTCGTGGAGATGGTAGCCAAGTGAGCATAGTCGGGGCACATGAAAAAATGTATGGCTAATCCCCTCCCACCGATGTGACACCGGTCGTGACTACATTGTTTGATGTGGGAATAGATAACACTTTATTGATGTTGTTGTCTGTGTTGTTGTTGTTGTTGTTGTTGTTGTTGCTACTGCTGCTGTTGCTGTTGTCGGGCTCACAAGTCTGCAAACAACCCATATTGTGATAGAACTGCTGCTTCAAGCTGGTGGTAAAGTGAAGCGGCTAAGACCTGCCCCAGATGGGATCAAGATCAGCATCGAGAATGGCACAAGGCTCGATATGACACAGATATTTCTCGAGGAGTTCACCTTGTTCGGTTTAACCCTCCATATATAGGATGCTGGCTATAATACTGCTCATAAATGTGGTGGCTGACTCACACACAGGCATGATAGTAGATGCCAAGTGGGCCCACTTCCGAGACGAATTCCAGTACAATCCCTTCCGCATCCATCTGCGGAAAAATATCTATGACCGATTTCACCCACGTGAGGAACATTGAGTCTACCTACCACTTATATGGTGTAGAAGGGGTAGGGCGGGGTTGTCTGCCCGCGCTACAACACCATATCCTCTGTGTCACATGTGAGCATGCTAGAGGCTGTGGAGGTGTAGATGGTAGGCACTTTAGCATTCTGCCAAGTGAATGCTGCCAAGGCAGCTGGAAGGGCCTGTGGATAATCCCCTTACGTGGATGCGACACCGGTCGTGACTACGTGTTTGTTTGATTCAGTTTGGGCATCATCATCATCATCATCATCATCATCATCATCATCATCATCATCATCATCATGATTTCTATAATAAGCATCTATGCCTCAGGAATTGAGAGGATGGTGGGAGTTGGGGTGGACTGCATCAGATCCTCTGTGTCATGCGAACATGCCAGAGTATGTCGTGGAGATGGTAGCCAAGTGAGCATAGTCGGGGCACGTGAAAAAATGTATGGCTAATCCCCTCACACCGATGTGACACCGGTCGTGACTACATTGTTTGATGTGGGAATAGATAACACTTTATTGATGTTGTTGTCTGTGTTGTTGTTGTTGTTGTTGTTGTTGCTACTGCTGCTGCTGTTGCTGTTGCTGTGTCTGTGTACAGAGTATGAGGCATCTTGAGATTGTGCACTGAGTATGATGTGGTCAACTCCACCGCGTTTGAAGTTGCTCTTTTTGCATTAAAGCATTGAGACTCAGATATCCATGCAAACATATATCGGCTATATATTAACCTACATAATACATGACATAGACAAAAGTAGATATGAGATTGTGCACTGAGTATGATGGGGTCAACTCCACCTCGGGTAGAGTTGCTCTTTTTGCACTAAGCATTGGGACTCAGCCGTTTCACTCTGTCAGAGATCATCAGAGCTCATCACATCTGGCTCCTGAATAGGCTGAATATACTGGTTCAAATGATGTATAGGCGCTCTCCAACTCCATGTAACTGCAGTTCCTGAGTCTTCTTACTTAAAATTTTCCATTCCTTTCCTTTTTTTGATTAAATTAGAGACCAATGAGTGTATATCTTTATGTTTCCTCCATTGTCCAGAGTGCTTTGTAACTCCTTAAATATGTGTTGACATGTTTCAGCTTCGCTTGTCCACCATTTAGTACTTTCCTCAACAGGATGATTTGCTCTGTTACAGCATTCCCAAGATATGTTGTGTCTAAGTTTACTGTTGGCATGGTAAAATCTGCTGTGATCTCCATAACTATAATACATCTGACTTCTTCAAAATTCAGTTTCAAATGCATATTATCAACTCATGATTCAGTGCTGCGTGATCGACTCGTGATGTCTGTGACATCAATCATTGTACACATACGTCAGGTTTCAAATGTGTTTTCAGCTAGCTCATGTTGATAAGAATGCAATGATTTTGAACCACCGTGATTATCGCCACACTTATTACAATACAGTTATAGTTTCAATATTGTTGGTGTTGCTGAACACGATTGTAAATTATCTGTAGTTTAATTGTCAGTTTTATTGTGTCGATTAGCACAGTCCGAAATATCGATCTTAAATTTAACCACTCAATTAGAAGGATCAAAGTCAATGAAATGATTGTACTTGGTAATGATGTGGATGAAGGTTGTTGCTGCAGCGGTGCTTGAGTGTTCATGGGGGAATGACTTCCCCACAACAATGTGAATTGCCATGGCAGCGTGTTCTCGTTTGTCTATTATGTATTATGCACCAGATAGTACAGTAAAACTACACATTAACCTAGAACAAATTGCAACAGAATGTATTTCTTTTCTGCGGCATTCATGGGACTGCCAGGTGCCACATATCAAAAGTCCTCCAAAATCCCTCGATGGGAAAGTGGGTAAATTCGCATATTTAGCTACCGCCATTATCCGAATAATGAAACTTCCCTTACCTGCTTCATTCCGCAAATAAACGAAGTAGAAATGTTGTCTAAGCTCTGAATTTCATGGTCACGGAAGACAGTAAGCAATTGGCAATATTGCCTTGAACCACTTGTACAAATTCTCCAAACCACAGATTAAATATGGTTGTATGCACAGGGCCGGGGTAATTTAAAATTTTTTTATTTAAAGTAAGTTTAATTTTGTTTTTCGCTTTTAAAATTTTATCTGAAATAAATTGCATTTTAATTTTCACTTTTATCTCACAATTTGAATAAATTTCTATACAATTCAATCAGAATATGGACATGGATTTAGATACATGCGTTATTTGTAACCAGAGCCTAGCAAATGGCTCACAAACTGTTAAGCTTCGAGTTAAAGGCTGTGACGGTATTAACAATGCTAGCAGAGCCCGTGAAAGCGATGTCATAGCTGAAGTAGGACAGAGGGTTCATGTAAAATGTCGACGGGAGTTCATTGATCCCAAGCGGATTGCCCATGACGCAGAGAAAATTGAACAATCTCCGCCACCCATGCGAACACTCCGTTCAGAAAGTCCAACATTCAACTTTAGTGAACATTGTTTGCTATGCGGATACCATGCAAAAATTCAAGATGGAAAGAAACGTGGCTATGATATTTATCCAGTAAGTACTCATGACTTTCAATTGAGCAGGTCCTTATGAGAAGTGTAAAGTCAAGTGGTGGTCTAACACGAGGTCGTGGAATGACAGAACTTCAGCGTCTTGTTTGGTTGTTGTCTATGCCCGCATGTGCAGATGTGTGTAATGCAATGCAAGGGCTCTCTGGGGTAAACTGTGATTCAAGTGAACAACACACAGCTTCCACACAATCTCGAATAAAGCGTGATATGGATGATACTTACAAAATTCTCAAAATCCTTAGTGAACTGAATCCATTTGGACCAGACCCTTCTCTTAGAGGACTTGTTAGTGGATTGTCTGCACATGAATCAGTCAATGTTGACGATGCTAAAGATATTGGAGAATCAATTATTAATTCGATGTGTGGCCAATGTGTATCAAGCATTTCGTTCCAGAGAAAGAGACAAGCTATTACCTTAGCATCCAAAACATCTCTCAAGATTGATGATGAATGTGTAAAAATTGATCCACAACTCCTATTTCAAAGACTCAGTTTAATTGCTACAAATGGATCAAAAGGGAATCCAGCATCTTATTTTGAGTATGAGTTGTGCACTCATCCGCTCGCACTCTTTGATAATTCATCTCTTCCATGGGAAGCAAATAAGCCGGCACTTGCTGATGCATTGTGGAAATTAATTCAAAATGAAGATGCAGTCCTTCCAGATTCTGTCCACTATGTGCTTGATGGAGGAGCTCTATTACACCGTGTTCCATGGCAGCGTGGAGAGACATTTGCAAATGTTTGTCTAAGATATGTAAAATATTGCATAAGCAAATATGGAAAGGCTACAGTAGTTTTTGATGGTTATGACCAAGGCCCAGACATAAATGATGTAACACATAAGAGGCGAACTCGTGGATCAGGCGCAACTGTTGTACTGACTCCGCAAACGGTTGTAACTCTGAGTAAGCCTGATTTTCTTAGTAACCAGCAGAACAAACATCGGTTCATATCAATCTTAAGGTCATCTCTCGAACAGGCTGGATGCTTAACGATAAAGGCAAGCGGTGATGCTGGTGTCTTAATTACGCAAACGGCTATCTTGGCTTCAAAGTCAACAAATACTGCTCTTGTTGGAGACGATACCGACCTACTGGTGTTGCTTCTATACCATACTGATAGGAATGGCTGTCAGCTATTTTTCAGACCAGAGCCAAAGCAAAATGCAAAGAAACCCCGACTGTGGAATATCAAAATGGCAAAGGAAAAACTCGGGTTCTGTTTGTGCTCACAGCTGTTATTTATCCATGCTATCCTTGGCTGTGACTCAACATCTAGGCTTTATGGAATTGGAAAATCTGCATCCCTTAGCAAAATCCAGTGCTGCAAAGAACTCTCTCAAATTGCTGAAGTGTTTACAATGAGTAATGCGAATAAAGATGACGTGATAAAATCAGGTGAGAAGGCAATGCGTATTCTATACAATGGCACTTCAATGGATAGTCTAGTTGCTTTGTGGTACAAGCGATTCAGGGAGAAGGTTACAAAAAGTTCCAAGTATGTTGAAGCACGAGATTTACCACCAACACCCGCATCCGCAAAGTTTCACAGTCTTCGCGTATACTACCAAATTCAAGTTTGGAGAGGAGATGCTGGAGATATGGATCCAACAGAATGGGGCTGGAAAGTTCTGAACCACCAAATGCTGCCTGTTAAGACTGACATGCTGGCAGCACCTGACGATTTACTGTATTCATTTAGATGCAGCTGCAAAACTGGCTGTGAATCAAATAGATGCACCTGTAGAAAACATGGGCTCAGCTGCACATCCGCCTGCGAAGACTGTAAGGGTCTCAGTTGCTCGAATTTAATAACGCTCATTGAGGAAGATGACTTGGATAATTGATGCAAGATGAAATTAGTAGAAACCAGGTACCTATGCCATACTATTTCATCTTAGCTTAGCTTAGAAACACACAATACCGTGACATAATAAAATATAATATGTATTGTATCAATATCAATGATGGTATTAGGTAAATTCATGCAAGTGGCATAACACAATACATTTAATTTGTGGAGAATATGTCAATCGTATTCATTTATTACTAAAAAAGTCCAAAAATACCCAGTCATACATATATTACATACCGGTTTTAAAGAAATAAAGAAAAATGGATTTTTCAGGTGAAATGGCCCAAATCTGGTAATAATTATGCAAATTTTACCCTTTCCCCTATTGGAATTTTGGAGGACCTTTGATATGGTGTACATGATGGCCCCCTAAACACTGGGCGAGGTAAACAAATTATGTTGCAATTTGTTCCGGGTTAAAATATTTTTGGCCTAGATTGACTGGACTAAGAGTACACACATGTGCGTAGGTTGACTGTGAATACACTGTGTTCAAACTGTGCTCTGTTGTTCAGCTACACACACACACACACACACACACACACACACACACACACACACACACACACACACACACACACACACACACACACACACACACACACACACACACACACACACACACACACACACACACACACACACACACACACACACACACACACACACACACACACACACACACACACACACACACACACACACACACACACACACACACACACACACACACACACACACACACACACACACACACACACACACACACACACACACACACACACACACACACACACACACACACACACACACACACACACACACACACACACACACACACACACACACACACACACACACACACACACACACACACACACACACACACACACACACACACACACACACACACACACACACACACACACACACACACACACACACACACACACACACACACACACACACACACACACACACACACACACACACACACACACACACACACACACACACACACACACACACACACACACACACACACACACACACACACACACACACACACACACACACACACACACACACACACACACACACACACACACACACACACACACACACACACACACACACACACACACACACACACACACACACACACACACACACACACACACACACACACACACACACACACACACACACACACACACACACACACACACACACACACACACACACACACACACACACACACACACACACACACACACACACACACACACACACACACACACACACACACACACACACACACACACACACACACACACACACACACACACACACACACACACACACACACACACACACACACACACACACACACACACACACACACACACACACACACACACACACACACACACACACACACACACACACACACACACACACACACACACACAAGCCAGATAAGCTGGCTCAGCTCTCTAGCGCTGACTATACAGACAGAATGACTAATATCTTGACAAAACAAAATAGATAGCTGACAGTAAGCGCTGGCTTATAAATAATAAATTGTATAAAGTCGGCATTGCCAAGGCAGCTGAAGGGCCTATGGGTAATCCCTCATGCCGATGTGACACTGGTCGTAACTACGTGTTTGTTTGATTCAGTTTGTTTGATATGGAGACATGTGGCTGGGCATGTATTTGTGATCCAACATTATGTCTATCATCAGCATCATCACCATTACGTCTATCATCATCATCATCTTCATCATCATCATCATCATCATCATGATCATCAATATTATTCATATCATCATCGTCATCATCATCATCACCATCATCATCATCATCATCATCATCATCATCAGCAGCAGCAGCAGCAGCAGCAGCAGCAGCAGCATTATGTCTATCATCATCATCAGTAGTTATAAAATAGGTGTTTCAGAACAGACCACCACCAGGTGATGCCCTATTAGAGAAACACAACTGCATAGGTAATCGATTTAACTGAATCTGAATCTCAATCGTGGGTTATCCTGAAGAGCTATGGAGTTACATGCATGGTGCAGGCTGTGCGGCATCACAGGACAAAGTCGCAAGATCATTGCATGACCTGGGCGACTATGCAAATAAATCGCTTGAGTTCTGGAGAGCTTCTCCTGACCTATCATTCACAATATTAGTAGATGAGTTACTCATCCGAAAAAACCCACCAGGTGCCGAGTTAGGGGTTAGACTCTATCCACTGACAGCAATGGCAATGACAGAACTAAGACAGTATTTAGATCATCTGCTAACGATTCACAGTATCAATATGGATGATGCTATCGAATGATGATATTGAATAAATGTGGTGCTAGATTTTTTTTTAGACTAATATCATCAATGAGGCAGTCGAAGAGGAGGTCACGCGCCCTCTTACAATCTTCCCTGGGGCTGGCCTGCTTCCCAGACTACACTTATAAAATCTTGGTTAAAACGAATTTAATTTAGTGGCTAGGAGTTAATAAGTCAGCCATGCCATACGCTTTTCTTTTAGGAGGATGTTCAATGATGTCTACCAGAATTCTCATTGGTAAACTGATTCCCATACTTGAAAGTAGAGCTGTGGAACCATCAACTAGCAATGTCCCACCGTTCACAAGTGATTTATTTGAGATTCGATCTTGAATCATGTTGACTACTCTCAAGTTAGGCGTGGTAATTGATGTGTTGATGATTCCAATACGTTTTCCATGGATCATCTGATGGACCTCATCAAAGAACGCTTTGTTTATATAGTTAAACAATGTGTATAAATTATGGGGTTTCTCATCAGGCTTAGCATCCCCTTCATACATAAGGTTGGATATTTATGAACTTGAAGTTGAGGAGAGGAAGTCCGACCTTGGGATGCTGTTAAGTGGCCTACATGCTTCTCTCCCTTAAAATGGTAATGTAATGGATAATGATGTCTTTTGCATAATCGAAATGACATTGCGTTAATTTTGTAAATGATGTTGCTGAGATCTGCTGCTATTACGCTATGGATCAGCTCTGCTGCAATATCGTTTCCAAAATGAGCGTGTTAGGATTATTTTAATAAACAGCTATCCTCTTGTGTGTATAGAAAATTTAATTTGTATTCCCTCAGGGTTCATTCGCGTGTTAAGGCACACAATATTTGACTTTGATATCACATTCCAGGTGCGTGCCTCTTGCAGCACATTGCCGACTGCTTGGTACATGCTATATCCCGAGCGCTGCTAAGGAATGCCCATGTCGTCTACTGGAGACTGCATGCTTGATCGCCGCCCACGCTTATTGGACACATGTCTTCACTAGCCATGTGTTATATTGATTTTCATACCGCGCCACAAAGTATGGGCATCATGGAAGCAAAATTTACGATATATATATATATATATATATATATATATATATATATATATATATATATATATATATATATATATATATATATATATATATATACACGCATATACACATATCATCAGCATTTATTGTCTGTATATTCTTCTTCTTCTTTTCGTTCGCTGATCATACCGCCAGTCCTGTAAGTGACTATCGACATGATCATAAGCATTAAGTGCATGGATCCATGGTTTATTAGAGTGCACCATGCGGCCTGGAACCTCCGTCTTCAGCACTCGAGGTTTCTGTCAGGGTTACCTCACCCTTACTTCCTTTAGGGGAACGCAGAGGATACGGAAGGTGTATTCTAAGCCCCACCTACAGGGCAAGTCTGTATATTCATTATTTATTTATTGTCTGAATTTTGTAAAATCATATTTAATTTAATTCTGGTTGTGTTCTTGTTCCTATAATGGTATCGCATGCCCTAATCAGTTAGGAATCAGTCCATTACAGGCCAAGCTAAACTAAGATTAGAATCTGTAAAACCTTATTGCAATTTCAAGGTTGCTCTCCAGGTCGGGCCTATGAGCCAACCCTGCTCACGTACTTAACATTATGTTTCCCGGCTCGAATATTGGACCAGTCGATGTGTAAAACATTATTTAATGGGACACCTGAGTGTTCAGCTTTTTGAAAAGTGGAAATAATATCTTCAACGCAGAGAACATACCTTTTTTCCAATTTTATAATATTGTGGCTATGGTGTTTCATAAAATGTTTCATAAGATTTCCTATAAAATGGCTCATAAAATATCTTGCAAGATATACTTAGGAAGTCATTTCTCTAATACGAAATTATAGTTGTTCATGTGCCCACCTGGGTCACGTAAGTTGCTGCAATGTTATCATGCCTCTGTTCTGACAGCCCACCTCCCTCCTATAGCCGCTGTTCCAGTATCTGCAGCTACAACCGAAATAAAATAGTCTACAACAGTCGGCTTCCACCACCTCATGGCCCACGTCCCTCCTGTAGCCGCCGATTCACGCTCCGTGGCTAAAACAGTCTACACCAGTCGGCCTCCAGTAATCGCCTCAATTCTGAGAGCCCACTTCCCTCCTGTAGCCGCGGATCTGTTCTAGCACCAGTAATATCCAACTACTGATTGTTACCTATCTTGTAGGGTATTGCCGCTGTTACATTAGGGACTGACGCCTAAATGGTACCTTTCGAATACCATTGAATACCTGCAGAAGTAAAGGAGCTGTATCATAATACCGTATTTACCTAAAGAAAACTGTTATCTATGCGCTAAGAGATTGATGCATACTCATGGTATCAGGCTTACTCATGGTTTCACACATACTCCCAATCGTGTGTTATTTACTAAACAGAAACCCAGGATGACATACCGTCCGTATACAACAGCATTCACCCAATGATAGTGGAAGATGGAAATCAGATGGCAAAGTTTTATGTGCGTGTTACTGTTAACCCTGTCCCTACCAGCTTCATGTACCTAAAATAACTCATGAACAAAGCGAAAGCGCTTCTTCCTCCTCTTCTTCTTCTTTTCGATCGCTGGTATCACAGTTGGAGAGCCGTTCTCAAGATGAAATCGTTGGTTTTCAGCAGTTCTTCCACAGGCCCATACAGCTTTTCAAGAAAAGAGGTTGACAAAAGGCCAGATCTCTTCTCTCAGCAGCTGATACGTACTGCAACATTGAAGTATGTGCTCTGTGGTGTGTTCTGCTTCTCCACAAGGACACGCGGGCGATGTCGTAAGGTGGAACCGCCTGTACATGTGTGGGTTTAGTCTGTTGTGTCCAGTTCTGAGACGAAAAATGGTCACTTGCTCTGGCCTCGAGAGATGATGGTAGGCATCTTCTGATTGAGGTGTTCTATAGAGTGACTTGATGATAGTCTTCATCTTTGTATGGGTAACCATGTTTTCCGTCTGATTCTCTTCTGCGCCCACCTTTGCCATCTTGTCTGCTTCCTCGTTTCCTTGGACTCCACAGTGTGAGGGGATCCACTGCAATGCTATCCGAAAGCATTTGATGGTTTGCAGTGCTCATTCAAGGTGTGGCAGCGTACCTTTGGTGATAGCCTCAAGGACGGAGCGGGCATCAGATAAAAAGACAATCTGTGCAATATGGTCTGCTGTTCTGCTGATGGTATTAGCTGCATGAACCAGTGCTTCGACTTCAGCTCTGTAGTTTGTGCAGTGTTTGCCTGTCGGTATTGCAGCTGACTCATGTTGTCCGTTTGGATACTGTATGTGCAGTCCGGCACCTCCACTCCTAATTGCATCTTTGGCTGATCCATCTGTGTAGATCCTTATCCATGTCTCCTGAGGGTACATTTCTTGGCATGGCTAGGGTCAGGGCCTTCTTGCTCATATCACTGTGCTCGTCTTTAGTTGTGAGATGAGGTACTGTGGTGCGAATAGCTATGCTCTCTAGTTTGTTTTCCCAGGGTGGAGGATCAAGGGTGTGGTTTGGGTCTTCTATTTGTGCTGGCAACATTTCTTGGTGTTTCCTTTGAAGTGCTTTTGTCTCTTTCACAAAACTTGATCTTTCAAGTCTTCCTGATGACAGCTGTTCTTGCCTGATCTTCATCGGGTGGTTGTTGAACGATTTGAACTTTGCAGCTTGGATCAGTGCTTTGCATTCCCTTCCTTTACTATGTGGGGGTGGGGTGCCTGCTGTCTGCTCCATTTTTTCTATTGGTGTTGA
This sequence comes from Chaetoderma sp. LZ-2023a, assembly GCA_034401795.1. Lineage (NCBI taxonomy): Eukaryota > Metazoa > Mollusca > Caudofoveata > Chaetodermatida > Chaetodermatidae > Chaetoderma > Chaetoderma sp. LZ-2023a. The sequence continues at coordinate 6,178,536 of CM067361.1, read as the reverse complement.
TCTCATTCCACCAGTGATGATGCGCAGTGCCTGGATTTGTACTCTGTCGAGGTTCTGTTGATGAGATTTAGCTGCTGTCATCCATGAGCTGGATCCATACTCAAGGTGTGGTCGTACGGCACCTGGGTAGATGGTCTTGAGGATCCTTTCATTGGCACCCCACTTTGTACCTGCCAGCTTCCTCGTGATGTTTAGCTTTCTTCTGGCCTTTGCCTCTGCGTTCTGTATGTGCTCCTTCCATGTTAATCTTCTGTCATAGGTGACTCCCAGGTATGTCTGCTGGTCCTCGTACTCAAGTGGAGTACCGCCCAGTGTCAGATTGCCAACCTTGGTGTTTGTGGACAGTGAGAATAGCATGGCTGATGATTTTTCTTTGTTGATGGTAATACACCAGCGATTGGCCCAAGCTGTAATTCTGTCCAAAGCAAGCTGCATTCTGTATGTGGCAGTCGTTGTGTACTCCTCGGTGCACCAGAGGACGAGGTCATCTGCATAGAGGGCTGCTTGGATCCCATTGGGCAGCTCTGCTACAATGTCATTAATGAAGAGTATGAACAGATTTGGTGATAATACTCCGCCTTGTGGTACCCCTTGTCTCAGCAATACATTCTTTCCAGAGTGGCCATCCACCAGCACCCTAGCTCTGCGATTGTGTAGGTATGACTTGGTCCATCGGAACATGTTGCCACCGATGCCTGTGCGCCGGAGCTTCACGAGGAGGCCATCCTTCCACACCTTGTCAAATGCCTTCTGCAGATCAATAAAGGCAGCTAGCATCACCTTCTTGGCTTGAAAAGTGTCCTCTATGACATGTGCAAGATGTGTTGTTTGATCTTCTGTGCTCCTGTATCTTCTGAAGCCAGCCTGCTCTGAAACTATAGTGTTCTCCGACTCCAGGTACCACTGCAACCGCTGGTTGACGATGCGCTCCATGGGCTTGGATATACAGCTTGTAAGACTGATAGGACGGTAGCTCAGCACTTTCGTCTTGTTCTTCCCTTTTTTCAGAATAGGAGTCATTCTGGCTTCCTTCCAGCACTGAGGAACCTCTCCATTGTTCCAACTGAGATTAAAGATATCTAGCAACTTGCCGAGAGATGCATTACCAAGGTGTTGGATCATTTCATTCGTAATGCCATCTGGCCCGGGAGATTTCTTCTTCTTCAATTGGCGGATAGACTTCTTCAGTTCCGCTAAACTAATGTCAACTTTCATTGCATCGTGAGTGGTGGTGTCTGTTCTTTCCTTTTGCTCTTTTCTAACCTCTTTTTGACGCATTCGTGGTATAGAAATGGTGCTTTCTTTTGCATATGCCTTCGCAAAGGCATCTGCAGCCATCTTTCCTGACAGTGTTTGTCCATCTTCTTCAAGAGTAATCTTCTCTCCCCCGACACCCTCATCATTCAGTGCTTTAGTCAGCTCCATAGCTTTGTTGTGTCTCTCTCTAAATTAAACCCTGCCGTCTTTTCCCTCCAGCTTCTTCTTTTGGCCTCCAGCTTGGTCTTTAGATACCTGGCTTTAGTGTGTTGTAGTGTGAAGTGGTTTTCATGACAGGGATTACCCTCTGCATCTTCTCTGGCCTTGTCTAGTTTATCATGTGCTGCTTGCAGTTCTGTTGTCCAGTAGGGGCGGTAGTTTTTCCTGAACCCTCGAGGAATCGCTTCGTTGGCAGCCTTGAGGATACTTGAATTAAATTCCTTGACCGCATTGTTGATGTTTCTCCCTTCTACTGCTATATTTTGGGTAAGCTCATTGGAACGAATGCCGAACAGACTCCAATTTGCGGAGAGTGCATACAGAGCTGAAGTCGAAGCACTGGTCGATGCAGCTAATACCATCAGCAGAACAGCAGACCCTATTGCACAGATTGTCTTTTTATCTGATGCCCGCTCCGTCCGTGAGGCTATCACCAAAGGTAAGCTGCCACAACTTGAAGAAGCACTACACACCATCAAATGCTTTCGGATAGCATTGCAGTGAATTCCCTCACATTGTGGAGTCCAAGGAAATGAGGAAGCAAACAAGATGGCAAAGGTGGGTGCAGAAGAGAATCAGACAGAAAACATGGTTACGCATACAGAGATGAAGTCTATCATCAAGTCACTCTATAGAACACCTCAATCAGAAGATGCCTACCATCATCTCTCGAGGCCAGAGCAAGTGACCATTTTTCGTCTCAGAACTGGACATAACAGACTAAACCAACACATGTACAGGCGGTTCCACCTTACGTCATCGCCCGCTTACTCCAATGTTGCAGTACGTATCAGCTGCTGAGAGAAGAGATCTGGCCTTTGTCAACCCATTTTCTTGAAAATCTGTATGGGCCTGTGGAAGAACTGCAGAAAACCACAGATTTCATCTTGAGAACGGCTCTCCAAGTGTGATACCAGCGATCGAAAAGAAGAAGAAGATCAGAAGGCCATGTCCAATTTGGTTTGGGTGTGTCTCTCCAATCATTCTATTCCATTTCATATGACATTTGGTATTCAATTTGGAAACAAATATTTTGCTGTCTATTATAGGTCCCATAAAATGCCACCTAAGTAGTATAGTTAGAGCGCTGTCTGAACACGCTGATTGGTTGAAAAGTCGGTCAGGCCTCCGCCCTGACCGACTTTTCAACCAATCAGCGTGTTCGGACAGCGCTCTAGCAATATTTTCAACCAATCAGCGTGTTCGGACAGCGCCCTAGCAATATTTTTCGATTGTTTCATGAGCTAAAAATAGAATGATGACGCACAGGAATATTCTGGAAACATTAGCAGGTTTTTCCCGTATTAGTAACTTAAGAATCTATTTATAACTCCCTGAAAAAACCAACTTTGCACCTGTATCATGAAGAGTGTAAGATTTTCTAATAAAATCGTCATCATCGAGATAGGGGTGGGGGGGGGGATTTGAATAATATCATATCTCGTGAATGTAGGAATGGAAGTCTTTGGATGGAACTTGCCCTAGATCGTTGGCGATTTAGATAAAGACAAGCTTCTTTAGAGAGTATTGTTTCACCTATGTTGGAAAAAAAGTTGGGAGATTTTAATGGAGGGGTGATAGAACAAACTTTAGATTTAAGAGAGTAAGTTTCTATACAGTTCCTTAGACACTCCCCCTCCTCTTCTCCTCTTCTCCTCTTTTTAATCATGCTATCTTACCCGTACATATGATTGTTCTTCGAGTACTAATTTTCACACAACCGTAATACAAAGCCTATGCCGTTTAAAAAAAATTGTGATTTCTTAAGAGGAGTGCTCTTACGACAACCCTCTTAAAGAACCACCACCTTTTAGTGTGAAAGGGCTCTATTTATTATAGACATGATTGACTACAGAAAATGTATTCTCACTGAAAGGGATTCTTACGCGAGCTAGCTATCCAATCAAGGTTGCACTTGCCTACCTATAAAAATGATTAAAAAGTTTTGACTGTTAATGAGATTCCCGCTAATTTAGTTCGTGCTAAAGCCTCACTTATGTGATCATATCTTCTCGCGCGCAATGGGAAAGGAGGGAAAAAACCTGTCTATCTTTTGGGGTGTGTAAGAACGAGTAAGGTGGTGTGTGCTTTCGATCATTTTTGCGCGCAATTCATTTTTGGCGCAAAAGTGATTACCTATAAAAAGCGAATGTAATTATTTCTTCCTCATTAGTTTTTCAGAAACTTTGTACTAGAGTGAAGTTTGTTAGAAAAAAAATGAATCAAAGTGAATCTCGCTCTTTCCTGGATAAATTTGCCTGGGGTGGCTTCACCTCATTAGAGGTACGGCGCCTACCCATAACGGCGGACGCAACCAGCTAGACAGAACCAGAAGACGAAGTGGTCCCAGAACCAAATGTGGAAACGAATGTGAATGCGTATTACGCACCCGCAGTGGAAGATCTTACACCCACATCATCACTTGGGAGCGAATTGAGAGAAGGAGAAGACATCTTCAGCCAGATTATGATTTCTGATGATGATAAGAAAGAAGAAGAGCTAATGATTCAGCCTCCCCTCAAGCGAAAAAATATTCAACCAGAGGCGAAGATAATGAAGGGGGACTCGAAGAAGCAGAAGATGGATATTCAGTCAGGGGTGAAGAGAACGAAGGAAAAGTCGAAGAAGCAGAAGATAGATATTCAATAGATATTTTTTTAACCTTTTTGAGGTAAAAAAGGATGGTGGTTCATTAAGATAGGTGGTCGAAAAAACGCATTTTTCCGAGGAGGAGTGTTAAGGAGGATCTTCCTACTTATGCTAGCAACAAGATCCAGTTAAATTAGTTTCAAAATAAAGAGTTAAACCTGCCTACAACGATCACATCCCTTTTGGGTGCCAAAAGATGGTGGTTCTTTAAGAAAGTCGGCTGTAAGACCACTTTCCGCCTTAAACAATCATATGTTAGCCCCAAAGTATATGTACCATGAGAAATTAGTTCTTAAAAAAACATAAATTTAAAGTGTATATGCCATCATAATTTTGATAGCCAATTATCTTACATACAGTACAGCTCAGAAATAACTTTAACTGTTTCCAAATCAAAATAAAACATACTGTTGAATATTTTGGACATATTGGATTGGAAGAGATTGCTGCCGTATATATATGATCCAATTATGCAAAGTTATATATGTCATGTCATGCCCAATTTAAGCTCCATATATATGCTAGTTGTTTTACACATGTTTGACTGTATTTAACCTTTAGCTGTCACGATTAGTTTCCTTTTTTCTGAGTCACTTGCAAAAAGACTGGTGTACATTTTTTTAAACAATTTTAGTGTAAGATGTTTCGACAGCAACCTGTCCCACCAGAATTGTTTTAAAAATGTATACAGGTACATCTCAAAATTTAATTTTGACATGGATATTAAGCCGTTTTCTGTGTTGTATTATGTACTATTTTACCGTAATCGTCTTTCTTCTTCAGATTGCGCGGAATCATCCACGTCCTTTACTTTTAACGAATAATATGGGCCATAGCCTGCTTACTCAGACCAACACTTCTATGGACCAATCTGGTAAAGGTAACTGACGGTTCATTATAGTAAAAGCCAGTAGGTCCTAATATTGAGAGCGAGAGAGAGAGAGAGAGAGAGAGAGAGAGAGAGAGAGAGAGAGAGAGAGAGAGAGAGAGAGAGAGAGAGAGAGCGAGAGAGAGAGAGAGAGAGAGCGCTCTGTGGAAATTAATTCGAGGAAGGCGAACTAGGTCTCCAATTAATTTCATTATATTATATCATATTTGAACCCTTAGGACACTGAAAACATTAAATTTCTCTCTCTCTCTCTCTCTCTCTCATTCGTAGGTATTCATTTTGAAAGACAATGCTGCTGAAAGGTGTCGCTCTCTTTCGGGGAGGGGAACATGTTTCATCAACAGTTTTTCAAAATGTGTGTGTGTGAGGCTTTTCTCCCTCCGATCGTGATAATTAGGACACTGTAAACATTACATTTATCTCTCTCTCTCTCTCTCTCTCTCTCTCTCTCTCTCTCTCTCTCTCTCTCTCCCTCTTTCATTCGTATGTGTTCATTTTGAAAGACAATGTTGCTGAC
>CM067361.1:6091297-6172505 GCA_034401795.1 Chaetoderma sp. LZ-2023a | reverse complement strand
GCATGACACGTGTGTTAAATTAGTTTCAAAATATTGAACAAGCTAGTGATAATTTTACACTTACTGTTGCTGATGTTGTTGTTGTTCAAAGGTGTATGAGGCTATTGAGTCATCTTGTTTTCCCACTATCTATATGACGTCATATTTATCATAGTAATTCCTTCAAGAATACATCAGAGGTGCTATGAGAGAGAGAGAAAGAGAGAGAGAGAGAGAGAGAGAGGTCGCTAAGAATTGATTTTCCTAACACATATTTTGAAACTAATTTGACCGGGAGCTCTTGCTGTCAAGGGTAGCAACAGTTCTGAGTCAAATTAGTTTTAAAGTAGGTGACATATATTCATAAGCTTTTCGATATTTTGAAACTAATTTGACTGTGAGGTGTTGCTAGCAAAGGGAGCAACATCTCCAAGTCAAATTAGTTTCAAAATATCTCAAAGCATTTATCATAGTAATTCTTTCAAGAATGCATCATAGGTGCTAAGAGAGAGAGAGAGAGAGAGATAGAGAGAGAGAGAGAGAGAGAGAGAGAGAGAGAGAGAGAAAGAGAGAGGTCATTACGAATTGATTTTCCTAACACATATTTTGAAACTAATTTGACTGAGAGCTCTTGCTGTCAAAGGTAGTAACAGCTCTGAGTCAAATTAGTTTCAAAATATGTGACTTATATTGATAAGCTTTACAATATTTTGAAACTAATTTGACAGTGGGGTGTTGCTAACAAAGGGAGCAACATCTCCCAGTTAAATTAGTTTCAAAATATCGCAAAGCTTATCAATTTAAGTCACTTTACGTCAAAGTTTTCTAGACCCTTATATATATATATGTATATTTGTGAATAATATCACAATTTTCTAGAGCCTTGTATATGTTTGTGAATAATAATAAAGAAAAACACAACCTGTGATTGTTTTTTTCTAAAAGATCAATTTTCATTTATTCTTCTTCTTATCATGTGGACATTCCTCACCCTACCCCACCCTTCCCTCCCACCGATCTTCCTCCATCTACCTTCATCCCTCCCACTTACATAGGCTATAAGACCTTCATTTCAAACAAATTAGTTTCTTCATAATAAAGATGGAGGAAAAAAGGGATGTAATCACTTGAATGAATATATTAATCTATTTCGAGTTTTCTACCTTTATCTTTCCGACTTTTTAAGACGCTTATGGAATCTGATCATTAACGTTTCATTATTCATAAGATCTCGAAGATAATTGATAAACCATTTAAAAGATTTCCCATGACTTCGTTGATAGACGAAAAATATCACAAATTTACCACAAGAATGTGTAAATGGACGCTGTACTGCCATTGAGTTATATATAAAAGAAGGTCTAAGATGATCGTTTATGAGCCTTTTCCATGGTGAACATCCAAAAGTGTCAAAGAATTCCGACTTTGTCTTAAAATTTTTATTCTTCTTCTTTCGCCAAAAACATGCTATCTTTTAAATCCCCTTTCCGGTTGACTTGTCTGTATTCACAATAATACATCCATTTCGTGGTATTTCTTTAGGTATCTTGTCTCGAGCATAAACTTCTAGGAAAAGCTTTCTCATCTGTTCATCTTTTCTTATGATTTGGGAAATATCTTGTGTTGAAGGCATTCCTTTACCCTTATTCTTTACCTTATACATGGTTAATTCTAATAGTCCGTGGTGACGTCACGCTCCCGTTAAATTAATATTTTGTTGTCAAATTCAGCGTAGAAAATCTGTCTGTCTGTCTTTACATTGTAAAACACGCATTGGCACAGGAATTTCATTAAAAATTTCTTTACCTAAATTTGTCCTATCGAGACCAAGTTTAGATTTACTTAGAGTGGTCCCCCCTTGAGATTAGTTGGGGTAAAGTGAACTTATCAGTAGGTTGCTTTAACAGGTAAAGGCTGGGATTGATCCTACATTATAGAGAAATCACACACACACACACACGAATGCACACGAACGAACGCACGCACGCACGTACGCACGCACATACGCACGCACGCACGCACGCACGCACGCACGCACGCACGCACGCACGCACGCACGCACGCGCGCACCTGAACGAATGCACGAATGCATGCAATAATACATGCACACAGTAATACATGCACGACTGCACGCAATAATGCATGCATGAACGCATGCACGAACGGACGTACGAATGCATGCACGCACACACCCACGCACTGATGTACTCACGAAATAATGCACCCACACCCACATGCACACACGCACACATACACCCACGCAAGTATAGATGCACGCACGTACGGATGTACGAGCACACGCCCACACACATACACACATACGAACAAACGCACGGACGCACTAACGCACGCACGCACACACACTTTTGCAGACACAAAACTAAAAGATGTCCTACGGCTATGATTTCATGTTGCCCCACCATTGATTTTGGTTGGGATTAGATTTATTTAAGAATAGGTAGGGAGGGATGAAACCTTGTCATTGTTATCAGGAACCATGAGGTCTAACTTTGATCTTACTAGCAAATCTTTCAGGTTTGGATTTCTATTGTAAGCTATTACTGGTCGTGCTTTGATCGGTTCCTTTAATTTAGATTGCAACTGTGAATATTCGTCTTTCATGGTTTTCGCTAATTCAACATTACGTCTATTGTATATGAGTTGAAATGGGATAATTTTGTTCTTTTGTGATATTCCCGAATCTACATTTATTCCAAATGGTGCTTTTGTTTGGAGTGTTCTAATCCAATGGCCTTCTCGGATTTTGCGAAACGAACTCGTTTCTTCCTCACTATCGATGGTCGGAATCTGTTCTATTGGCATGATTTCAAAATGATGTTCAACTGAATGATCAGGAAGTTGGAAATGTTGAGCAATTGGCGTATCTGCTGAGGTGTTAATATCAGAAACGTGGCGTCTAGCACGCACTCTAAATGCATTTTTTGTTTCACCAACATACTGTTTCTGGCAAAGGGCACAATTGATCAAATAAACTACATTCTCAGAATCACAATGCATATTAGTTCGGATATGATATTCATTTTTAGTTTGAAAGCTCAGGAATGTTTGTTGGTTTACAATATAGTTGTTTACTTTGCATCTATTTTTGTCGCATTTAGAAACTGATCCATCGCACATGATTGGTTTATTGTGTTTAATTTGGACAGGCTCAAACTCGGGTCCGCTATGAGGTTTTAGATTTTCAAGCTCATTGATGGTGTCTGCTTTAATTTTTCGAAGAAAACGGGCTGAATAGCCTCGTGCTTTCAAAGCATCAAACAGAGTAGAGCATGCACTATTCAGATTTTGCCTGTTGCTAGAGTTTCGAAAAAATCTTATGATTTGCGATTTGATCAAACCTTTAAATGTGTGTGGAGGATGAAATGATTTTTTGTGAAGCAGCTGATGTGAGTCTGTTGGCTTAAAGAATACTTTATATTCTAATTTTCCAGAGGAATCAAATTGAGGACCCTTATAGATCGTGACATCTAAAAAGTCAACAGATGTTCCACTAATAGTAGCTTTTAGCTTGATATTTGAATCTTGGTTATTTAAAATGCGAAAAAATTCCCAAAAGTCTTCTTCTGAATGTTGCCAAACTATGAAGATGTCATCTAGATATCTGAGGTAAAGAAGAGGCTTTTTGGTTGATTTGTTCAGTGCCTCCTCTTCCCACTCCGCAACATAAATCGTGGCAAAATTTGGGCTGAATCGTTTACCCATTGCGCATCCACAGATTTGAAGGTAATTTTCACCATTAAATTGGAAATCGTTTCCTTTAAGACTTAGCTCTAATAATTTTAGAATTTCCGTGTCTGGTCGATCTGGATCAGGAAATTTGACAAAAGAATTCTTAATAGCATTGACTCCAGCATCAATATCTATATTGGTATACATAGCATCTATGTCTAATGTGACTAAATATGCATCTTTCGGAACTGACAATTTGGATAGCTTTGAAAGAAAGTGTTCTGTGTTCTTGAGAAAGCTCTTGTGTCTATTAGCAATGGGCTTTAAATAGTAATCAATATATTCTGAAATGCCATAAGACTCACTGCCACAGTCTGAAATGATGGGTCGTCCAGGCGGTGTCAATGGATCTAACCAGGTGCTGATAGGTTTATGGATTTTAGGCAAGATATAAAATGTCCGATTTTGTGGATTATTCTCACCTAGCAGATACTTTAGCTGTTTCTTATCGATGTACTTATCTGTATGCAATGAATTAAGTATTTCAATGAAATTTTTTCGGTTCTGAGGCCAAATTAAATTATCAAGTTTTCTGTAATGCCTGGTGTTAGTTAACTGCCTTTCGGCCTCGCGGATGTAGTTTTCTCTAGACATAATCACAGTTGCTGAACCTTTATCGGCTGGTTTTATAATAATATTCTGATTTCTACGTAATTTGTTGATGGCCTGTCGTTCGAGAAATGAACGGTTTTGCTTGTTGTTTGTAACTGGCAATGATCTGGCTATACCAGCAACCGTTTTTATGGTTGCTTTAATATTGTCATCAACTAGCTTATCGGGAGGGTCCCAACCAGATTTTCCAGTGAATGGTTTTGACTCTCCATTTAAATTTCAAAAATGATGGGCTATTTTTACTGAATGACCAAAATTAGCTACTTCAATAAGACCTGTGTCTAAAAGCAAATCTAATCCTGTTTTTGGTTTTGGAGTTGGTACAAAAGTAAGCCCACGATCGAGAATTGATTTTTCAGATGGTGAGAGATCATAGTCAGCTGCTAAATTGACAAGGTTTGTTCCTAATCCTATGTTAGGGGAGCTATTGCCTTGACCCACATTTAGTTTAAACTAAGTACCGTCAACCAATGGTTATAAATACAATTAGCTGTTTCTTTCGTCCAATGGATTCTATCCTTCTCAACATGAAAATTGGCATCAGAAATTTTGGGGATGACCTTATCAACGTGGCAGTTGGACTTTGCTGATTCGTTGATACGCTTGAGACAGTACCTTTGCCTGTCTGACAAGCTATCAGAGAAGTTAATCTCAGCAAAGTGCAACTCCGCATTAGGGAAGCTATTCTTAAATTCACGAGCCATGAACCGTAAATGGCTTGAGGCTTTGGTTGGATGCTCATTTTTGGAGTTGATGCCAATATTCAGGATGATCTTCTCCGGGCTAGGGCCATCCTGGTGTCGCATAGCCATTGTTCTGAAATGTGATAATGCGGCACCAGGATAGCACTCAACCTGGATGTCAGGATGGACATCTACATCAATTCGGGCTAGATTAGAGGACCCTATCATCAGAATCTTTTTGGTGATTCTGGGGATCCTCCACAGGCCCTTGCTATGCGATTGATGACGGTACTTAGCAAACTTCCTGTCAGACAGGTTACTATTATTCTCCATAGGAGGGAGAGGAGGCCGAGACAGAGGGAGAGGAGCAGAAGAAGGTGTGTGAGGAGAAGAGAGATGAAGAATAGGAGGAAGAGCAGGAGGAGGGATGGAGAGAGGAGATGCAAGAGGAGAAGATTGAGTATGAGGAGCAAGAAGAGGGATTGAGAGAGGAGATGCATGAAGAGAAGAAGTTTGAGGAGGAAGAGGAGGAGGCGGGATTGAGAGAGGAGAAGGAGGAAGAGGAGAAGTTCGAGTCAGAAGGTGGCGAGGAGAAGATAGTGGAAGAGATGAGGAAGAGTTACTAGGTGGTAGATTGGGGGAACAATGAGTAGCAACCCGACAACGGCGCACAGGAGGAGAATTTGTCTTTGGGAGAGCCGGCCATGACTCTGTTATATCATCAACACCAGGTGCTGGTGTTGGTGATGTATACAGATTCGCCCCTTGGAAGTGGTAGGCGAGGGTGTGAAGGTGGTTGGTGACCGTTGTCGTTTGTTAGTCATTGTTGAATGATAACCTGAACCTGTACTCGGTGTGGCCGCCGGTGTTGGTAGAGACATCACTCTATTTTGCTTATCACTAGCTATTTCTGCCAAAAATTTCCAAAAATTTGTGATTGTCATTGTGGGCAATTTATTTCCAAAATTTTGCCTACCCCATTTCAATGCTATGCCTTTGGCTCTGTCTAGATCAAGAATTACATTAGATTCGGCCACTTTTACCTCTGCCTTTAATTTGTCCAATTTGCTTCGATAATGTTTGATTAAATTTTCTAAGCAGCTATGAGCCCAAATTTGGTTTATCATGCTGGTCGATTAAAAAAATTCGTCATCTCGTAAGGCAGGGCAGAAAACCGAGTTCATCTCCTCCATTTTCATGCTGAGAGATTTCGGGAGAGAGTCTGATGCCAAATGCTCTCGTAAAAGACCATAGTGATGCAACAATTTTTCAAAATGTGTGTGTGAGGCTTTTCTCCCTCCGATCGTGATAACCATTTACTTTTTTCTCATCATTGATGTGTTAGGGGGATCATTCACTATATATTTAATCACTGCAGAGGGTATTCTTCTTATCTTTTCAGAAGTACTTTCTGACGGCTACATGAGGTCAACAACAGCAACATCAGCAACAGCACTAACAGCAGCAACAGCACTGATAAGGGATTGGCTTGGGGGGGGGGGTGAGGAGCTCTGACCATTATGATTTAACTACCTTCACAGAGGAGGGAGAGCCGATACAAGGAGTAGATTATAGTTCAGGAAGGATTACCTCGAGTGAAATGTGTGATTCTTTAGAATCTAAGGGGGAGTGACCCCACCCCAGCCCTAAGGAGGGCGTGGAGATGAAAACTGGATTACTATTACCTCAGCGTGCGGATTCTAGCTCAGGAATGATTACCTCAAGTGAAATGTGTGATTCTTTAGGATCTAAGGGTGATGACCCAACACCCACCCCTGACGAGGGAGAAGGTGTAGAATTGTGTTTTTCTCTCCTTAAAAAGGTGTGATAAGTCATTGTCAACAATGAAATGTGTTTTACAGGAGATGTCAATAATGCAACATGGTAGCGGTTTGAAGAAAGGAGCTATTTCTGCTAAGGAAAATAATAATAATAAAAAGCAGATTGAAAAGGAGAATAACGTTTTAAACTATGGTAAAGAGGTGAATGATATAGACGAGACAAAAAGGGCAAATTCTACTGATATTTCATACACTGATAAGAAAAACCCTAAGAATCCCACAATAGTAATAACAACACCATTAACAACAACAACAACAACAACAACACAAATAGCCTCATTAGAGAGAATGTACAACGTGTTGCTAATGATATCAACATAGAGGGAGAAGACATGTTTTCTTTAGAACCAGTTCGAGAATTTCACTCAAGGCGGTTTAACTTTGCTGAATACAGTTATTTACTCAAATTTAAGGACCATTTAGCATCAAATGCTGATCTGTTGGAACTAAATGTCCGGGTCTATAATGTTTTTGGAAGAGCTCTAGATCTCATCAAATTATCACTAAATGCTCAGTTAAATGACCAAATGCGACTGACGATAAGCCATCCTAGCCTAAATATGCCAATTTTAAATGCGATGAAGTTTCACAAATTAATGGTGATTCCATTCTTAGAGAATTGGAAAAGGTTACCCAATCTCATCGGGATGTTCAAGTCGATGAATCATTATCTATTGGAATCTCTCACGTACTGATACTTCAAGGTTCTGGCCATAATGATTTAAAACGCAAATATTTAAACCATTTGGAACTGAAAGCAAAAGTTAAGAAAGGCCTATGTACAGTTAGTAACTTCGATGATTTATGTATGGCTAGAGCTATTGTAATTGGAATAACTATGATTAATGGCGATAAAAAGGAACAATGCAAAATAAAAAATCTGCCACGAAAACCATATGATAATAAATATCAGAAACTTAAAGCCCATGAACTTCATAACAACGCTGGTGCACCTCAAGGTCCATGCGGTCTCAAAGAACATATTATTTTTCAAAAATATTTAGGAACCGATATTAATCTTCGAATATATGATGAAGATGAAATGCGATCCTGCATTTTTGAGGGAAATCCACTTTCTCAGAATTATCTCAATCTGTATCATTATCAATCTCACTTTGCATATATCATTAGCATGTCAGCTCTCATGGAAGTAAACCTTTTCTGTTTCCAGAGAGGTCGAGTGATCTCTTTGCGGGATATATAGATACGTTTCTTCGTCTAAAGCAGCAGGCTACCTGTTTTCCAGCTGATTGTGTCCGTGAGGTGGACAAAGATAGATATATAAGTGAGTTCTATGATAGAGAAGGAATTATGCTGGAAAAGAATGAAATTAGAAAAGATGTCGGATTAAGATCGATCGCAAAACTCTGTCTTAATAGTTTTTGGGGGTTTCTAGCTCGTAATAATAAACCCTTTTCCACTTTTGTCACAACAAGTGAAAAAATCCGTGATATTTTAACTGATCGAACAAAAAAAGTTAAAGACATGCTTCTCTGTCATGAAAACCAACTCATGATTTCGTACAACGAAAGTAAAGATTTTGAACATACGCCTATGAATACAAATATTGTAATTGCATGCTTTGTACCATCTTATGCATGCTTACATTTATACGAGACGCTCTCATACCTTGGTGAATCGGTCATTTAATTTGATACTGATAGTATTCTGTATTCTGAGCCAAAAGACACACCTCGTAGTGTTCCGATAACTCATGATCAACTAGGTGCATTTACAGATGAAATACCTACTAACTTTCGCATAGAAAGCTTCGTAAGCACGGGTTCTAAGTCGTATGCATATTATATTACTGATGGTAGTACTACAAAACAAAACAAAGTTGCGAAGTTAAAGGTCCTTCACTCAATTCTCGAAATTCTCATATAAATTTCGATGCTATGTGCGAAACTGTTTTAGATGATAGTAAAGTCTTCGAGGCTGAATATCTGAAAGGAATTACTAGATAACGTAATCATGAAATTCAGTCTAAAAAATTAGTTAAAAGATTTAGACGAATCTATACTAAACGAAGGATAATGGATAATTTATCAACACTGCCATTCGTAAATATTAAAATACCTGAAAATTGAATCTAGTTGAGAGAGTCACAGACCAAAGTCCCTTAGACTCAGAGGGCCATTGGACCCTTATTGGCCACCCTCAAAAGCAAGCATGCAAGAATTAAATAAAATCTTGAAAATATCAACTGAACCACTCACTCTAGTGGAAATTTTCGGAAAAATAGTCCTCTCCTGATCCTGATCTCTTGACGGAATCTGAGGCTGGTTAAAGAGTTAATGTTATGAAGGGAGAATTTCGCTGGGGACTGTTCTTTCCTAAGGTGGGATGAACTTACAGTCAAATTAGTTTCAAAATATTGAAGAGGCTAGTGATAATTTTACACTTACTGTTGCTGATGTTGTTGTTGTTCAAAGGTTTATGAGGCTATTGAGTCGTCTTGTTTTCCCATTATCTATATGACGTCAGTAATTCCTTCAAGAATACATCAGAGGTGCTATGAGAGAGAGAGAGAAAGAGAGAGAGAGAGAGAGAGAGAGAGAGAGAGAGGTCGTTACGAATTGATTTTCCTAACACATATTTTGAAACTAATTTGACTGAGAGCTCTTGCTGTCAAAGGTAGTAACAGCTCTGAGTCAAATTAGTTTCAAAATATGTGACTTATATTGATAAGCTTTACAATATTTTGAAACTAATTTGACAGTGGGGTGTTGCTAACAAAGGGAGCAACATCTCCCAGTTAAATTAGTTTCAAAATATCGCAAAGCTTATCAATTTAAGTCACTTTACGTCAAAGTTTTCTAGACCCTTATATATATATATATGTATATTTGTGAATAATATCACAATTTTCTAGAGCCTTGTATATGTTTGTGAATAATAATAAAGAAAAACACAACCTGTGATTGGTTTTTTTTCTAAAAGATCAATTTTCATTTTATTCTTCTTCTTATCATGTGGACATTCCTAACCCTACCCCACCCTTCCCTCCCACCGATCTTCCTCCAGCTACCTTCATCCCTCCCACTTACATAGGCTATAAGACCTTCATTTCAAACAAATTAGTTTCTTCATAATAAAGACGGAGGAAAAAAGGGATGTAATCACTTGAATGAATATATTAATCTATTTCGAGTTTTCTCCCTTTATCTTTCCGACTTTTTAAGACGCTTATGGAATCTGATCATTAACGTTTCATTATTCATAAGATCTCGAAGATAATTGATAAACCATTTAAAAGATTTCCCATGACTTCGTTGATAGACGAAAAATATCACAAATTTACCACAAGAATTTGTAAATGGACGCTGTACTGCCATTGAGTTATATATAAAAGAAGGTCTAAGATGATCCTTTATGAGCTTTTTCCATGGTGTGTTAACATCCAAAAGTGTCAAAGAATTCCGACTTTGTCTTAAAATTTTTATTCTTCTTCTTTCGCCAAAAACATGCTATCTTTTAAATCCCCTTTCCGGTTGACTTGTCTGTATTCACAATAATACATCCATTTCGTGGAATTTCTTTAGGTATCTTGTCTCGAGCATAAACTTCTAGGAAAAGCTTTCTCATCTGTTCATCTTTTCTTATGATTTGGGAAATATCTTGTGTTGAAGGCATTCCTTTACCCTTATTCTTTACCTTATACATGGTTAATTCTAATAGTCCGTGGTGACGTCACGCTCCCGTTAAATTAATATTTTGTTGTCAAATTCAGCGTAGAAAATCTGTCTGTCTGTCTGTCTGTCTGTCTGTCTGTCTGTCTGTCTGTATGTCTGCCTGTCTGCCGACCTACCTGCCTGCCTGAAGGCCTGTCTGTCTGTCTGTCTGTCTGTCTGTCGGTCGGTCGGTCGGTCGGTCGGTCGGTCGGTCGGTCGGTCGGTCGGTCGGTCGGTCGGTCGGTCGGTCGGTCGGTCTGTCTGTCTGTCTGTCTGTCTGTCTGTCGGTCTGTCTGTCTGTATGTCTGTTCTAATAGTTCATGGTGACATCACACTCACATGAAATTAATATTTCGTTCTCAAATTCAGAGTAGCAAATGAGATTGGCTGTCACGGGTAAGAGGGTTCCAAAATGTAGTTGTATTCTTAAATTTCCATGTTTTTCTAAATATCGATGCATACCATCTCCCAGATCGGGGGTGAAATCGAAGGCATACAACGTGTTTCCAAAAGGATAATCCGCTACTGAGAATGGTAATCCTTTGTCTGAGAAAAGAGTCCCGGTTCCACCAAAAAGTGATGTATAGGCACTTGGAACGTTTAGCCCTGCTCTAGAAAAGTCTGGTGTAAGAGTTGCATCTGTTTGTTCACCATTCAAATAGCAGGCCACTAAGTAGACATTAAAATTCTTAAAGGTAAATGGATTCTCTGTACTGCTACCATTGTAGGCTGAATTGGAAACGATTCCAATACTAATTCTGTTTGGTAAGGCTCCCAGGAAGACATTTTCTCTGGTTATAGAAGCAGCTCCTTTAGGAAGTGTAACCGTCAAAACTACTACTCTACGAATTGGATATCTAGCGGGTGTCTTTAAGAGGACCTTTCCATGAGATGTAATGATTCCTGCAAACAGTTTAACTTTTCGAATATTCAAGGCAGCTGCCTCAATTTTCACAACATATTAATTTTTGTATCCTTGAATTAAGGAAAATGAATCTTTATTACGATGTAGACGTACTTTAAGATCTACACCATTGAGTAAATACTTTTCTTGTAAGAATATGTCAGCATGTATTCTACCAATGAGTTCAACTGCTTTACTTCCAGCTATCTTGTTTTTATGAGTAGTATAGCCTTGATTTGAAGCAGAAGTTGACTCAAAGTGATTTGCAGTATCTTTAAACCAAAACTCCTTACTCAATTGAGAGTTAAGGGTATCATTGGAATAATTAAACATTGTCTCAATGTAACTTCGATAAGCATTCGTGTCATTTGGATCTGAGACATGTTTATTATTCAGAAATATATCTACTTGAGGGAAAAGGGAATTGAACCAGAGGTTAACGGGTGCTACATTACATTCATCAGTACGATTTACAAGATCACCAACTGCATTTTGCAACATTAGTCAAGCCTTTATATAGCGATATGATTTACATAAGTCCATATAATCATCACCATTGCCTGGTATTGTGAATTAGATTGGGGCATCATTGTTTAAACTTGCTATAGGTTGATAATTAACCTATCGTGCTTCATCCATTGTTGTCATAACTGTTTTTCCTGAAAAAACATCGAGTTCAGTCTTTGAACATTCACAACTCATTTTGAAAATATGTCAGGTTTTACTCCACCCTGCTCTGTGATTTTTATGTCTATTTCCGATCTTAGGATGTCGTTGTTGCTTTTTTATAACTATCAGCAGCTAACTGTTTCTTTTTCTTCTTCTTCTTCCACGTGCTTGAAGTACTAATGACTTCTTTCATTGCAGAGAAAGCTTTTGGAGCTAAGGTCTGCTTAGCTTTAGAAGCACGTGACGGAAGAGCATATTTCCAGTCTCTTCTGGCAATGATGTCATTTGTCACATCCATCCCTGCTGAAAGTACCTCTTTACCAATTCTTTTCCCAACATTTTTAGTATTGGTGTTGCACTTCGTAATAGAGAACCAGAGACGTTACCTATTCCATGCCCGCTTTGAAATCTTGACCCAGTGAACACAAGTACACCTCGCCCACTTTGAAATCTCAATCCCTTAAACACACAGAGTCTTTGTCTACCACCACCAGTTTGAGAAAAATAGGGATGATATCTCTTAATCATTTTTCTGTATTGCTACACCTTTCGGAGCTTGAATTTTACGATGACTGTTCCACTTTGAAAGCACACTCAATTGCCAAAGTTATCAGCCAGTAATATCTCGATATTATCAAAGTTGTTATGGGCTATAGGCATATAATGAATATTGCTCAAACTTCGTTCAATTAATCGTTCCTTTTTTCGCTCAAGCGGAATAGATCTTAAGATTGGTGTTATTGTATCACCAATGACATTAGTTTCAACTATATTAGAATAAATGTTCACTATTCTTTTATTAGATGAGTTGGCGACAAAGCCATAATGAATTCCTGAATCTAGAGATTTATCTGTAAATCCTAGTAATTCTTTTAACCCCAGACCTAAATCTATCTGAAAGTCTGTTGACAGTTGAACACCATTAATGTTTATGGAAAAAACTACATTTTCCCTGAAAATCTCAGAGAGTTTAGGGAATTAACTAGGTCAACTATTTCTTTTCCACTATAGAAACCACTTAATATTTCCATTTTTTTGTTTAAAGCTTTAATTCCGACACCAATTCTAGCCTTAAATAGGATCCAGGAATCGCCTTTTAATGACATCCAAGTATATGGATATATTACTGTGGCAAGTCCAATATCCATTTTCCCCCAAAGCTTAATGGAGCAGCAAGTTTTGTTGTATACTCAACAATTTTATTTTCCGGAAAATACTCTAATGAAGAATTACTTGGCAACGTTATATAGCATTGATTACTGGCCATTTTTTTTTTAAGTTTCTAAACTAAACCTGATTAGACTCGGATCTCACTTTTTAAATGACACTTTTCTTCTTTTCAATCTCAGCCTGATCAATCCAGGAATCACATTTTTTTCCATAGCCCTTCCATCTCACTAGGAACTCTTGATGCTTTCCTCATACTCTAATTTCTAATATCTTTTCAATGTCATATTTCATATCTGACTTAATAGTAGAAACTTTCTGTAGTTCTTTACTATAGAAGCTTCCTGTTAGTGGGTCACCATTAATGTCCTTTATCCTATATATCCCGGGTCTGTGCAGGTGGATTTTATCAGTGGTAAAGATTTCATCTGACCAAACTGGAAGGAAACTCCTCAAAGGGTTCTTTAGCTAGATATATTCTAACTGTGTCTCTAACTTTAAGCTTGTGTACTTTTTAGTTTTTTTCCATTTAGGATAAAGATTCCTCCAAGCTAAGTATTCAGTACTCCTATCAATATCTTTTGGTTTCATTCCAATACTTCTATGAATTTAATTATTATAACTCTCAACGATTTTTGGTAATACATCAAGATATCTGTGAGAATTGTTAGCTGTAATATGTCTCCATAAGCGTTATTTTATACTTCGCTGCACACGTTCAGCTACAGCTGCTTTAGTCTCATTTTGAGATCCCCTTTTCTTTCAAAATATTCTTTACCTGGGTATTGGAAAATTCTGTCTGAATACTGGCTGGACGATGATTTGTCGAGCGAACAATTGTCCCAAGACCCTCTTTAACTTCATCAGCAGTCTTCGACTTAAGGTGTGTAATCCAAAGAAGCGTAGATAAGACATCAGAGGCAAAGAGAAAAAAACTGGTTCCATTATTTTCTTTTTTGAGGGCACTTACATCACTGATGTCTAATTTCTAAAGTTCATCTAGAGAGGCCACGCTAATCCGATCATGCTTAAAGTGTATTCCTTGAGGTTTATGTAGTTTATAAGTTGGTTCTCCTGATAACCATTTTTTCACTTCTTTTCGTGAAACCTTGCCTTTAAGAGATCTATATAATCTCTCAACACCACCATAATTTGCAGAATTACTTACATTATAATAGTTTTTATGTAATTGACTGGATTTTTTTTCTTTATTCTTCTTTTTAGCTTTTTTCTATGACTTTCTCTTACTGAAACTATAGTTTATCCTATTCGTCTTTCCATGATCTGGGTAGATGTCGTACATGTCAGCTTTTTTCTTCCAGGAAGGGTTGCTGGTGAGATGAGAGGTGAATAACGTGTAGGTCTAACTGATTCCTTTCATGGAGTGAAAGTAGTAATTCTAATCTTGGAACGATTTCTAACCAGACTAGTCGATGTTGATGATGATGATCGAATTTTCTCCCTTTTCCAATCGCTACCAATTACCTGGCATGGAATATTTATTCTATTCAGGAATTTTTCAAAGTATTCACTGGCCTCACTTTCACGTGAAGAAGAACCAAAGCGATTTTCAGGGGTCAACACCTTTGTAATGAGATCAACAATGTTACTTTTTGGGAAAGGTTTTCCATCTATTATCATTTCTCCCTTGTTAGTAGCTTCAAATCCTTGAGATGATTTAGGAATGCTAAGTAACCCTTGACCTTTCCATTGGGAGTTTTTCGGTAAAAGATCCTTAATCTGAAGTGAAATGCTATCAGGCATTCTATACATATCTTCACCTGGTATCGATAAATCTGAAAGATATTTCTTTTGACTGATGAGCTTAAAGTAGTACTAGAAGGTGAAGCATAACCTGACTGACCATAAAACATTCTAAATTTCTGTAATGCTTCTGACTACAGATTAGCTTTATCGTCATTAGATAAATCACTACGATTAAGAATCTTCTGAATTTCTTCATCCAGGCCAACAGCTTTTCGTAAAGGTTGATTGCTAGTTAAGAGATTAAGTTTACTATGCTCTTGAAGATTGTTTAAAAATTCATGTGGAATAATAACCATTTTCCGCGTATGCTGCATAGTTTTACACTTCTAGGTGTTAATTCAAACACCACCACTGATTAGCTTCCCTAGTATTGGCCCTAAAATAGCTGGTATTATAGCTCCAAAAAAGGATTATAAATCCACCACGTTGAAGAATAGTATGCTTTTTCTTGAGAGAAACCTTTCTATTTGAGAGATTTCGTAACTGGCGGTTGTACTTAGATATATGCCTAAATTGTTTATGTGAAAGGTTCACATTACCATGACACATATTGGCACAACATTCACAGATTACATTCATTAATTTTTGCACCCCCCCCCCTCCTTTTTAAAGAATTGATCTCCGTTATTTTGGACCAATTTTAGCGAAATATTTCAAGAGGGGTGCGTATTTTGCAATCTTACTTAGAGTCATTATGATTTTCTTTCACCTTTTCCGTTGAGCTGGTTTATAAACAGAACAGATATCATTAGGTAATATATCAGTCCTCAGTCTGAATTCCTCTGGGGGTCTCTTGTTTCAAGTCAATCAAGAGGTATGAGAACGGTTTGTTAGTAGCATCCTTAAATGCTTCCTGTAGATTTTGACTTCTAGTGGGAAAGATTTGACGATCTAAATAATTTATACATGCTAGATCGCTTGACTTCTTTAGGAGAATAATATAATGCGAATTAATGGAGATGTCACGATGTTCTAGATTTTTATGGACGATATTCTGAATGATATGAATCGCTGAGCAATGGCTATGATGAGATGTTCTAGTAAAGAGATTAGTTACTTTAATATCGACAGCATCCATATAATCATCAAGAATTACTAAAGACGGTTGATTTTTGTCTTTAGTTTCAAAGTTAATACCTTCATAAAACTCAACGTCATCTGGTAATAGTTGATAACCATCTTGCCATGCTCCATAACACCAGGTTACATGTTGAGGAGCTGGAAAGAACAGCTTTTCTCTATGTATAACCAACTGTTTAACTAGTTCAGTTTTCCCGCCTTGACTTGGTCCAGCTACTACAATATTACCGGGGGTGCTGAATTGGAACATCCTTAGACATTAAGACTATACTATATAGTCTGCATGAGCTCCTAGTCAGATTACTACAGATTCTTTTTCAGTCATCTGAAGAGGTTTGTTAGGGGTAGGGTGTGATATCACTATAAGCTCATTATAATGATTATGACGTAATGCTTAATTCTTATGATGTAATACATGATTCTTTTTATCCATAGAAGTAGGGTGAACTCAAATGAAAAATGATTAATAATAATAATAATAATAATAATAATAATAACATGAGCAATAATAATAGTTAGAAATTGAAGCTAGTTTTATCATAAATCTTTATCATTCGATTAATTATTTCTTCACACCATGAAGCTTTACATCATCGAATTAGTTCATCACTTCGATGGACCATTTCAGGATTTATTGCAAATAAGTGTGACACATAACCTGCAGATAGGTTTTCAAATGCTAGTTCTGAATACCTGTCAATAAAGTCAATCACTGAAAAATCGCCAAGACCGGAATGTTCATGCTGACTTGCCCTATCATGTATACATCCATAGCAGTTCGCTTTCACTTGTCTCCATAGTTCAATACATAGTAGCTTTGTGAAAATATCTAAAGTGAACTCTCTGATTTGTGGAGAGGGACAGTAGTGCCATCCTGCAACTGAACGTACTTTCGATTTACAAATTTCACATGAAATACTCTTAATATCATCTTCAACCTCAGGAATCTCGAACGGAGATGATGAAAAGGGTTTAATTTCTTTTTCACATTCTTCTCCTTCATCTTTAACATGTCTTTTTTTAAGTAGATTACCTTGACAGGGTCCATCTATCAGTTCTTCACCGTAACAGGCAATGCATTTACAAATTCCTAGAGCATTTTTAGTGCCTCTTTATTGAAGGTATATCCACTATACCTTGACCGATACCTCTCATTTCGATATTTAAGTGTAATTTTCTTAGAGTCAATTCTTAATGAGATTCCACTACTAATTTCAATCGTCCTTAATTTCAACACCACGGCGTAATTGCGCTACTATTATATTCCACTGATAATTCTTAACCAACAGTTTCAGATACACACGATTATGTGATGTCACAGTGTTTGTAAAGATTCCAATATATTCATTTTCAGGTAAGGAACGTATTGCGATTTGTACAATAAAGGCATCAACTCTAGCTTGAGCCATTTAAAAAAATTATAGTTCACTAGGAAAGTCACCACTAAAGTATTCAGAATCCGTGCTCCCTACCTCAGCCGAAGAGATGATGAAATTTCACTTTCTTCTTCTTCTTCTTCTTCTTTTTCTCCCACGTCTTCGATTCCTTCTTCTTCTCCCTTTACATCCACTTCTTCTTCTGTAACAGTAGGTAGAGTATTAGTCCAATCTCCCACTTCAGGCCAGGTTCCTTTATTACTAGCGTAATCACTCCACATACTAGACCAGCCTGGTACCAGATCAACTTTTACAGAAGATGGTTTTCTCTCGAGGGCTAACTTGATCTTATTAAAATTCGATCTCAAAGTGGTCCACTCACTTTCTATAAGATAGACACCTCATCTTGTTGGATTCAATTCAAGCGAAGCATGTGGTAGAAAGTATCTCCATATATTTATACATCGAAAACGCGAACTGATCGAGACCATGCAGCGTGGTTCTAAAGTCAGCAGGAACTCGATGTTCTCTTCAGGTTTAGATTTTAACATACGATTAGCAGTTGCCTCGACTGATGAAGCTTCTTCAATAAGTTTCATAAAAGAAGAATAGTTCAAGAAAAGTCCTCTTACAACGGGCATATTTTCCTCACCCACGAATTGTCTAATATCCAAAACCACTTCACCATCAACTTTCAGCACACGAATAAACTTTCCATGACCTAAATGAAGAGTAAAATTACATTCTGTGAAATATTCAGAGTTGAAACATTCAGAGTTTTCCATTTTTCAGGTTTTTAACTCACTTTTCTCTTTACTCACGTTAAATATCCGATTTTTATGATGTATATTCTGCCTTCTTTTTTCTCACTATTTATACTCTAAGATAAAACATGTCTGAACTTGCTCCCTAAGTCGTCATATAAAAAATGCATGATCAGCAAATCTACTCGACAAGTCCAGACTTGTACGTTGGCTTTTCCAGGAAGTTATAAATGGATTCTTAAGTGACTAATATGGGAAAAACTGCTGATGTTTCCAGAATATTCCTGTGCGTCATCATCCTATTTTTAGCTCATGAAACAATCGAACATATTGCTAGAGCGCAGTCCGAACACGCTGATTGTTTGACAATATTGCTAGAGCGCTGTCCGAACAGGCTGATTGGTTGAAAATATTGCTGGAGCGCTGTCTGAACATGCTGATTGGTTGAAAAGTCGGTCAGGGCTCCACCAATCAGCGTGTTCGCGCAGTGCTCTGGCTATACTACTCACATACCTACTTAGCGCAATTGCATAGGGAAACTATGATAGAAATCATTTACAACAGTTATTACATGAGAATTAGCTCAGTTTTCTGAAATTAGCACAATTAAGATTGAATGACATTATTAAATTGGGCAAACTCGCCTGTAGTCTTATGACATCATCGGATGAAGGCGCGTCATAGAGCGAGCGTCTTTGCTTACATTTGACGTAGAAATCACGTATTTTTATTTTAATCCATAACAGCGTAAGTTCAATAAAAATGTATATTTATTAAATTTGGTATCTGTGGCTAGCTGATATATCAATATATAATATACACACATACACAAGCACACAGAGAGGTCCATGTGCAGTTTTTAGGGATCGGTGGGGAGCTAAGACATTGAATATGAACTAACGCGTTGGTTACCTGTATTATTATATCGTCCCGAATGGACTATATAGAAGATGATATATTGCATTCGGTTCGGTCTATCTCTGCCTACGTTCGTACGAGATTGCACGCGTGCCCATATCGCTATCCAATTAACCGACATGATATACTGTTGCGACTAATGGGTGGCTTTGCTAAAGATGAAAAAAAAATTGAGAACGACGGGCTGACCGACAGACAAGCAGACAGACCGAGTGACAAACAGGCGTATTATCCCGTATACCTGCCACATTGATCGTGGTGCGATCGTGGTGCGAAAAATGTGGACAATTCTAAACTTAAGAAAATGTGACGGGCGATGGGCCGCAATTTCTTATTTTTCACGTTAACGTTAATGTCACCTTGTTACCTGTAATCAAAGAATCACACTTCAGGCTTGGGGCTTGTATTGGTCATTGGCGTAATTATAGGCTATTATTTTGAGAATTCCGCCTTCCGCCTTTGGCCTTAAACGTTTGAGACCAAGATTATGAGACCTCTTTAGGATTCACCCACCCACTCATCCATCCACCCAACCGCCCATCCACCCACCCATCGACCCACCTATCCGCCCACCCACACGCTCGCCCATCTATTCACCCATCCACCCACCCACCCACCCACCCACCGAGCCATCCACACGCACTCACTTTCACGCATGCACTCACACACAGCCACTCACCTGCCTGCCCGCTCGCTGATCCGTCCGCTCGCCAACTGACTCTCTCTCTCTCAGTGTGCGTGTGCGTGTGCGTGTGTCAGTGTCTTACGAACGTCCGAATGCACGCACATAATCATTATCATCATCTTTATTTAATCAGTATCGCGATTTTTCTATTATTATTTTCCCCACGTATTTTGGACAAGAAAGGGATCAGCTAGAGCAAACGCCTATATCTGTTTATTTGTTCGTCCGTCCGTCCGTCTTGTCAGTCTATATGTTCGTCCATCCGTTCGCCCGGCCAGCTATCACCTCTGAAACTGTTTGGCAGAATTCAACATGCTATCATAACTCCCCACTAGTTTCTGTTTGACGCCGCCCTTGCCCCTCAATATAAATGTCTTCTCTCGATAAGCAATCATATGGGTAACTCGCATAACAAATTTGTTTGAATTGCATCAACCGGTTTCGGAGGTGAGGTAGTAGTAGTAGTAGTAGTAGTAGTAGTAGTAGTAGTAGTGGTGGTGGTAGTAGTAGTAGCAGTAGTAGTAGTAGTAATAGTAGTAGTAGTAGTAGTAGTAGTAGTAGTAGTAGTAGTAGTAGTAGTAGTAGTAGTAGTAGTAGTAGTAGTAGTAGTAGTGGTACTTAGTAGTTGATTGATCACTGGTCAAACCGCTATTGCTTTTATTGAAAATTGCCGGACTTGTATTTGGCAACGTCGTGAGAGGGGCTAGATAGATAGACATTTATTTACACAATAGGCCATCGGCCCTTGAGTGCACATTCAACACAATATATACATGACGGATACCGTATAAAAAATTCAATTAATACATAAGTTTATGTATACTATGGCTGTATATGTTAACATTTAACTCTGATCTCGCAATAATTTATACACACATCCACTCAACCACACAGAACCGCACTCATGCTCACAGCCACGCACGTGCCAGACACTCGAACGCACACCGCCAACGCATAAACACACGCACATGCGCCCATGCACACTCGTATACACACACGAGCTCACACCCAATCATATACATGCTCGCAGACGCAATACCACGTACAGGTACTCCTGCGCGTGCGCACCCACGCTCGCACGCATGCACCCACGGACGCACACACACACGCACGCACGCACGCACGCACGCACGCACGCACGCACGCACGCACGCACGCACGCACACACACACACACACACACACTTTCACACGCACATACGCACACACACATGCAAAAGCGCACGCACAACACGCACATTCCCACGTACGGAGGCGTACGGCGGTGTACAATATCGTTACGACAATATGCAATAAGATTAGTGAACTACAAATTGTTAATACACTAATACAGTACGAATATAGTTAGGCTATTGCATTTAGTTGCAACAATAATTGAGCTTATAACATATATAAATGGTATGCAGTGCAAATCAACCATGCCACGAGATAGTCCAGGTCACCGGTAAATACACTACAGCAAAGTGATCTCCAAATGATGACACCGAGTAACTTTGCATAGAAAGCTGTTGCATATTTTGGAACCAATCGGACTTGCAAGGTGCTTCTACCCATGGCACAAACACCCACCAAACAACCAGCCCCAAAATACCCAACATAAGTTATAATATTAGAACATCTTTGGAATTAATTCGATTGGTGACCTGCTCACTCTGTTGTCCTTATGCTATATCGTGTATGAGTTGTATGTATGTTTGCTTGGATGTATAATTACAGTGTTTTTATTTCTTTGATGCATTTATTTGCTGTTGAATATTTTGAAACTAATTCGATCGATGACAGTAATACATTAAACGATATTTACTAGATGCGATTGTAACTTTGTGAAATTACAAATACAGATGAGCTGACAGATTTGGCTTCACGTTTTCTGTATCAAATCACCCACACATATGCCCACCCCTCACTTCACTCATTCCTGCCTACACACGCGCGCCCACGTGCACGCACCCTACACAGTCACTCTGACGCATATAGGTTATCCACTCATGCCGCTAGACTATTACACAAAGTGATTCTCAAGATCATGCCACTGCATTGTCAGATTTTGTTTATTGGGTTTTTTCAGTCGGTAAGATGAAGATTTTGGCATCCTATTTATACCAATGGTAGCAAAGTAAAGACATTGCCTGATTAAAAGTTGTTAACATTTTTGTGCTTCCGCGCCACTGAGCACAGCGCTCACTATATGTAGTAAATCAACAGACAAGTTAGAGTAACATCATGTATGATATGACTTAAAAGTTAACAATTTGGTGTAATCGTTACATCTTATCAGAAGTATCTGCCAGAATAATTCAGTCTTTTGCCGGAAAATCCTCAAATTTCCTAGTTCATGGGGAATTGTGATTGCCGCCAGAAATCTCACCACTTTAGTTCAAGGTTTTATTTCTCCAAATATACGATATTATTATTATTTTTATATCTGAATTGTGTTATAATATAAGATAAAATTTCGTCTTATCTCATGATTCTGTAGACGGTTTTCTATAAAATACTGATTCCATTTGAAAATATTTTGTGAATAACATAATAGCCTATTGCTCCTAGATTAACATACACAACAGTTATTGCGATCTCTCTATTACTTCCTGTGGTGCATGCGCTTGAATCACCTACACCCTTGTGTTTTTGGGCATTGTTGCATACGACAGTCATCTTCCCACCTTCATCTGATGACGTCATAAGGCGTTCATTTACGCTGTGTTGTTTCCAAGCGGGTTAAAATAACCGAATTTGAGAGTCGAAATTCTCGAAATGGTATATCTACATCAACTTACAGTACTGGCCCCAATCTATTTATAGGAATAAATGCATTTTCGAATATGCATTTTCCGGGACCTTTAAATCGGCCACTATGTATTACCCATGGACGAGATTATACATGCATAATACATGGCTGTCAGTAAGAAAACATTTCCCGCTCTGCGTGTATAAACTATACCTAAAACATTGGGAAAATCTAAAAGAATAATTAACAATAAATAATGAGAAGGCCATGTCCAATTTGGTTTGGGTGTGTCTCTCCAATTATTCTATTCCATTTCATATGATATTTGGTATTCAATCTGGAAACAAATATCTTTCAGCGCAATTGCTCACAAATTGAACACCAGACTGAGTCTTTCTTCGAAATTCTTCTGTCCCTATAACAATGGGCATTTCCATTTTTAGCTATGCCTCGCCCATAACTAGCTAAGCTCCACCCAAACCTCGCCGTGTTGGGATTGATCGATCCCCAAATGCTCTAGCTATCAATTTCCTGAAAACTATACCGGGAAGCTGTTGAATATGTTGTATCTAATTTGACTGGGTGCTGTTGCTTCCTATCGCAGCAACATCGCCCAGTCAAATTGGTTTCAAAATATTCAACAGAATATTTATTAAATAGTAAAAGCAAACAATTTGTACTACAACGCATAGACCGTCTTCAAATATGCGTTCGTGGCGTACTTATAGACGTCATTCATGACGTCATTCATTATGGTGTCACTGTCGCCTACACATCACGCAGTTCATTATGACGTCATATGATGGGTGAGTACTCTGGAAAGGTGAATTAACTTGAATTATAAGCCATCAGTGCGTACAGAGCTAAATATAGGCGATAGGTGGTATGTATACTTATGGCAGAAGCTTAACATATGCCGTAATAATTCAACACATTATTTCAACATGTATATGTCATGAAAGTTGTAGCACACAGAGTGCGGGAACATCTGTGACATGACCGCCGTAAAATTCTCAGAATTTATGACAAATCAGTCACAGCCATGATATCGCAAAATGAATTGTCTAATGGTTACTATCCCCACGCATTTTGAAACATGGAGGAATAATTGCAATCGCCCACGTCTGTCTGTCTGTCTGTCTGTCTGTCTGTCTGTCTGTCTGTCTGTCTGTCTGTCTGTCTGTCTGTCTGTCTGTCTGTCTGTCTGTCTGTCTGTCGGTCGGTCGGTCGGTCGGTCGGTCGGTCGGTCGGTCGGTCGGTCGGTCGGTCGGTCGGTCGGTCGGTCGGTCGGTCGGTCGGTCGGTCGGTCGGTCGGTCGGTCTGTCTGTCTGTCTGTCTGTCTGTCTGTCTGTACGGCTATCTCCTATGAAACAGTTTGTGGAGAAATTCAATCAACTGTGTTATGTAAGTTACGACGATATTGTTGGGTAATGCAAAAAAACATTTACATTAGCCCCCCCCCCACCACCACCACCTTCCAGGCCATCCCCCACACCCCGCCCCCCCCCCAACCACCACCTCCCGCAGTGGGGTGGTGACAGGCTGGAGTTAGCGAGCGACCAGAAAGTCAAATTTGACGGAATTCAACTAAATTTTCTATGCAAGCTACCTGAATGCAAGACAATATTTATATTATATTTGTAAACGGCCTAGGCCCATATGCAAATTGGTTACCAGAGCGTCCGTTTTTATAGCTTTGGCACAACTCAGATATCTGGTATAGGGCTCTGATGACATATCACATACTTTGTCTCTTGTCGAGGCCAACACGTGCCTCAGCTCATCAAGTGACTTGAATGCTTCCCCCCTTGACCATAAAGCAATAGGATAAATGATCTTGCAATGTTGAGCAACGTGCTTGATGTTGACGCCGGAAATCCGCGATCAGAGAGCATGTGCACATTTTTAATGTGTTCCCCTGCTTTCTGTGAGGAATAAACGCCTACGCTGAATGCACTTGTTGCTTCACACATCCTGTTAGGGTATGTACAACTTATGTGCAAAGGCCGACCTTTTTATCCAGCTTCTCCACAATGCAGTGAACTGAAATATACCTGTCTCGAGTTTTAAGTGTGTCTGTGTGCCCAGCTTGCATGCATACCTCGCTTGTCAGAAGAACCAGGCACTAGTAGTAGATCAGAATCACTAGACCGTCATTATCGTCACAATATACAAAACACATGAATGAGTTTTAGCAAGGTCAATGGTGTGAAGTACAATTATTGTATCTGCATCCATTTGCGTGGATAACAAATTCTCTACTTCTGTCACCCAACCGTTCCAAATTATCTTTACAGTTCTGGCATCAGCATACCCTCCAGAAAATATGATAAAGCTGTAGCCTTGCAGACGAGCTCCAAAGCAATGGCGTCAATTATACATACAACCAGTGCAGGCTTGTTTGCTGAGCCTTTCTGGAAGGGTCTAAAATTTGACATGTCAGGGGTAACTGAGACTTGATGATTGGCTGTTGTCTCACGATTTGCACGGCGTTAATGCTCCATCATTTTCACTAAATCTTTTTTGTCATACCGATCAAATACTACTGTGACTCTAGTGATATCAGGTTCCCCCTATTGCAGAAGTCCCATAATCTTCCTTAGAATTTGATCTGACATGTAATCAAATGCCTTGGAAAATCTCTCATTGAGCGATTGCATCATTACCATTCCATCTATACGATATGCTACCTTGCTACTTAGACCATGTGGAAGGATGTAAGTTCATCACACAGTTATTCAAGCTTCTTAGCCAATTCGACCTTTGGTGTTTTACTCATAGATCCGTCTTCATGTCGTTGATAAAGACAAGAGTCATCGAAGACGTACTCTCAGTGAAACACAAGAGTTTCATTTGTTTGTCTGATGACAGAAATTTGCGCATATTCTCAAATGTTTTAATTTTAGTCTGTGCTAGTGGATCCCTGAAACTTAATTCGCCGTCTTTTACTAAGCGTTTCTCTTTAAAGTTGGCCATTTGTAACTCGCCAGCCGCTTTTATATTTGACAATCATTTATCTACTTGCAACAAGTCCTGTTATAATGTTAATCATAAAGCATGGCACAGTTTCCAAGTTAAAGGGATTCTGGTACTGGTTTAGTAGAACATCAACAATTTTCTCCACATCAGAAGTATCTCTGACTCGTCTTGCGCTACCCAGTTTAGGATTGCATTCTGGAGTTAATGATGTGCTACACATCGATTTGATAGCCTGTGAATATGCACCAGAAATATGCTTAGTAAGCAGCCATCATAGCAGAGTTCACCTTCATAATGTAAACCCAATGATGCCGCCCTGTCCTTTAGTTTCACGGTTTACTGTCCATTCTAATACTTGATCACTAGGTACACAGTTGAATTGGTATTTAGCAGGTCTATGGACAAGGACTCATCCATCGTCCAAATGTATGTAGGAAGGAAGATGTTCAAATTCAAGCTGCCTCAATTCAGATACATATAAAGGTGCGTATTTGGCATAGTTGCTCCTCCTAGCAAAAATAAAATATGGTATCGACTCACAGACTCCATCAAGGTGAAGAATAACGTCTGCCTCACGTCCTGCCCTCAACACCATATGCCTGCCATGTGCTGCATCGATTAGTTCTCTCTAGAAAACAAATGTTGCATACTGTGATCGTCCAGCAGACAGGAACTGGGTCAGTGTTTCTTTAACATTAGAAACATCCACGCCATCTATTAGTTCATTACATGACTGTCCGTCTTTTCCTTGAAACGTGTGTTGCAAGTCATTTATTCCTTGTGCTGTGTTGAGATTTTCTCTGTCTTTGTGTCCAAACAAGAAACGTCTGATGGTATGTGGTTCTGGCCTTTTGTGTGGCCTGTCATATCGTGTCAATGGGTTTTCATTATATTCTGTCACATCCAGTGCCTTCTGCATTGTACTTTGCATCTTGCCATCATCATCTGGGGTTTGGCATCGTTGGTCCAACACAATGGCTATGCCATGGGTTGTTGATTTTTCACCAAATGTTCTTTCGTTCTGATCAAAATTGACAATGGCCGCACCAGTGTATGTCTGTGTGTCTCCATCCACCATATGTTGTATTCCACATGCTATGTACACATCTTCAGCTTGTGAAAGTTGATCCTTTGCGACAGATGTCACAAAATGCCTCTGTACATCATAAAATGCATAGTATCATAGACAATGTAGAACACTATAGGCTTTTTGTTGCCAACATCATGATGGACCTGAATGGTTGCCAAGTTCCTAAGTAAGTGTTGTGTACGGAAACGCTGACAAAGAGCAGTAATGCTGTGGCATATGGCCAGTGCTCGTATATCCTTGTGCGAAGATATTCGTTCACAGCTACTGGAGACATTTTCAAAGTCAAAAATAAAAAATAAATTCATACAAGCGATCTGAAACAAAGACTTTGCAATGGTCAATAGCAAGATTCTGCGGTATATAGGTATCCATCTGGGGATTACTTGACAGAAGGAATCCTGTCCCTCAGTATCACAGCAACTCTGTGCAGTACCAATATTTCGTCAATGTGCAAAGCAATACTTCTAGTGGGCACTAAGATCTTCTAGATCTGGCTGCATTTGTGCAATTAATTTCATCCGCAGATCAGCTCCCTTTCTAAGTGTGTCTCACACAGTAGTTGTACAATAAGTATGAATAGGCAGAACGTTTAACAATCTGTCTGAAGTTGACCTTAAGGCGATACTTTAATTTTATGTGTGGAATAACATTCTGCTTCTGGCTTTGGAACACATATTTCAATCGAAATTTCAGTAAATCATTGCGAAAAATACTTTTCCTTGATCAATAAAAACATATTGAATATTGTGAAAAAGAAAACATTTGCAATAACACATACAGCTTAGAAATATACCGACTGATCTGAATGCCTGTGTAATTTACGGAAAGCTGTATGGAACCGAAAATATTTCGAAATTCTTACTGATTAAAAGGTGCCAGAAAATATATCTACCACCGAAAGTTATGACCACAACCATGCATTTCACACTTTATGGATTATAATCTTTAAGAACACATCGGTTTGGTTTTGTTCTACAATGGGGAGGGGTATCCGACCACTCTCTGGCATTAGTCGCTACTCTATTAATAAACATGCTGTTGAATCTTTTGAAACTAATGTGACTGGGAGCTGTTGACGTTGGCTACGGCCTTACATGTATAGTTTTCTGTAGATTGACATTCAGGGAGTGCATGGATCGACGATGTCATCTCGGGGGCCGTGTGGGTGGAGTTTAGCTAAAATGGATAGGGCATAGCTAAAACTGGATTCCTCCTCCCTCCACACCTTGATCCGTTAAGGACATCGTGTATCATATTCAAAGCTGGAGAAGAAATCGAGGTTGCTATTTTGGCTAAAGATGATATGTCCCTGTAATCAGATATCCGTCTTGATACATTAGGCACACTGTAATGGGACTACATTGACCGAGTAGAGGAGACATTTAGGAATGATGGGATATCACATAGGGTGAATGGAATTTCAATTCAGCATACGTGGATAGGGCCAGCTGAGTGACCAATGGATCCATCGACGGGGTTAAGACAAAGTGGAGAACTATCTCTACTGACATTGGCACAAGACCAATCTTTACTCAGGAAAAGGCGAGGAGGGCAAATAGAAACTGTTGATCCTGAAGCTGACACCATTGTGCATGGTTCTATCATGAAGAATATTTCTCGGATACTGTCACACATGACACATGACTAACTATACCCCGCCCATTTCTCCAGTTTAAGCTAAGCTCCACGCATGTTTTGATCGTGCAGTGATCGAATTATATTCTTTGAAACTGAATACCCAGAATCCCAATGTCACGGTAAATTATTTCAGATTTTGAAAGTTATTCGAAAAATGAGTTTCAAGATATTCAACAAAATGTTTATTAATATATTACAGACATACAATTTGTACCTTTTCCCATGTTTATGGAAGAGCTAGATACGTCACTATGTATTGTGATGTCAGCCTACACATGCCGCAGTTGAGTATGACATCGCATACTTGTGTGGCTGAAT
This sequence comes from Chaetoderma sp. LZ-2023a, assembly GCA_034401795.1. NCBI lineage: Eukaryota > Metazoa > Mollusca > Caudofoveata > Chaetodermatida > Chaetodermatidae > Chaetoderma > Chaetoderma sp. LZ-2023a. The sequence goes on along the minus strand of CM067361.1, from coordinate 6,143,881 downwards.
ACACATGTTTCTTGACCAATCAACTGCTGCAGCAAAACCCACGGGACAATGCGTTGATGTTGTGAGTTAGGCGTATCAAATACCTGTCCATGAGGCAGGTACGCGAACATGGATAAACCTAGAATACACTCGAGGGAGATGCTGACTCTTTTGCGCTCTGTATGAGCAATGAATTTAGTGAGCACTGTGACATAGATATCTGATCAGTTGGCCGCAAACTGCAAACAATCATGAACTGTCATAATATGAAGCTATGTGCTAAATCTGGTGATTCTACCTTCTTGCACTCCTGAGCTATGGGCAAACATGTGTATTCCTATACGCACTTCGTGGCCCCGTGACCGAGATATGCGATGCTTTTTCCTGAAACTTCAAGAACATTAAGGCCCTTATAATATAAATGGATAAACGCGCATGTGCTACCAAAATGTGCACCTGTTGGCCATTGTGAAAAAACAATTTTCCCCAAAAATCGTTTTTACCATTTTCCATCCTGAGTTCAAGGGTAACATCCTACCAAAGCATAATAGTGATCCGATCGAAACTCTAGCCGTAGTCGCATTTCAAATATCTATATTGAAAATTATGATACAGTTTCTATCTGACCACTTCCCACTCAAAAGTGGGTAGCTCGAAAACTATTGAGCTATTCTAAAATAAAGACACACGCACACGATTTCACACTGGGTAGCGGGAGTTGATAAAGATCGGAGGAAGAAGAAGATGATGAAGAAAAAGAAGAAGACAGATTCTGAGTGAATTTAATAATCTGTGATTACATAGGAGATTAATAATGTATTTGACAAAAATGATAATACCACTAATACCTCGATTGGCAAAATTATAACATACATGTGTCCCTCATATGCCATTTAAATGGCCTGAGTGAAAGCAAGAAACCCGATACTGAAACAAAAAGCGATGATAGCCAATGTACATGCTTATGGTGAGCTGGTGGCTTGTATATTGGGCTGATCATGACCACAGTATGTTCATGATCAATCGGCCTAGATGGGTGTCAGTGCTGTAACAGTTGTGCTGATGATCAGTATGGTTATGTGCGCCAGTGGTCATAGCAGTCAGGTGTGTCAGTTGGTCAATGATTGGTTGTTGCATATTCTAGCTAGAAAAATTAAACTGTTTCAGAACTGCCCGATTTGGAGCGAAAGAATAATAATTTATATTAATGTGATGATAATGCATTTAATGCATAGATAATAATCAGCATAGGGCATATATCATAAATCTGCTAAGTGTGCTACGAGGTGAGCTCAGGAACGCAGGACTCGGTACACTCAAGTCGAGAATCGACCTGAGGAAGCTAAGGATTGCGGCTGAGGACAGGACACAGTGGGCAAAAGCGAAGAAGGACTGATTGCAGCTGTAGGATGGTTCTACTACTACAGCCGCAGAATACAGTAATCATGCATACATACATAAACTGTAATCCTCCATCAACCGTTTAACACTCATATCAGCCAAAAACGGCTTCTGCAGTGATGATGAAAGGTTCATTTGCAGACCAAGAGAAGACTGTTTTTGAAATTTTATCACTGGAAAGACTGGCTCAATAACCTAGCCAGTCATTCTAGTGGTACAATTTCAAAAATAGTCTTCTCTTGCTCTGCAAATGGGCATTTATATGAGAAAATTAAAATTTTCTTGAACAAATCTTGAACATACAGTAATCATACACACATAGGGCATATAGCATATGGTACTAGCTGAGGACAATATACATCTAATGCATATATAATAGTCACCACAAGGCCTACGCCCAGCGGTACTACGTCAGGACAATGTACTTTATTTTATTCATCAGTTGCTGGGTTGGTAGAATTACAATGGCGTTCACGTTCACGGTCAAACTGTAGACGTTCTTTCTCTAAAGCCAATCGCTGCTGTTCCACGGCCAAACGTTCTGTCTCCACACCAAGTCTAAGGACGTCAACTTCCAGTCGTCTCCTTTCAATTAGCAGCAGCTCACCATTGCACGCATCCACACATGTAGAATTGTCTCCTGTAAATACTTTTGAATTATTTGATTCTGTGGAATAAAATCGTTTTAATTTACCCTTCAGTAAACGATCGTAGTAAGCAGGGATGATAGACACACCTTTTGATTGCCCTAGAGAAATCACAGGGTTTCCATGGGCCATGGTATACTTGCCCCTATATATAAGTGGTCAAAAGGGGAATGCACAGGTGCGCATCCGTGTACATACACACACGCGCGCACGCACGCACGCACGCACACACACGCACGCATGCACGCACACACACGCGCGAGAACACGTCCCTTTTGACCACTCCATACATGGGCAATTAGGCCACGCTTACTCATAACCAGGTAACTTCTAGTCCAATCTAAATGTGCGTCTATGCACCGCAAATTTTGTTCGTTGATGGGGGAACATATAGCAAAACAGCAAAATTCATCAAACACTAATTTCAACCGACAAATTAAAATGGTGACTCGCATCCCTGCTTCGATATTTCCGTGAATAAGCTTGTGGTCTATAAGTGTTGCCGGTCTATTTGTTGTATGTTGGCTCATTTATTACAGGTGTAATGCCGCAATTATGCTATAAAAGGCAATTTTGTGTTTGAGTTTATGATAGCTTGTGTGCAGTAAGTCTTCTTTTGAATCACGCATTATTATTAAATACGGTTGAGGTTATGCCAACCCCACGAATTAGTGCACTAGATAAGATAGACAGAGACACATGGAGCACCTGGTGGTCGGTAAACAGTCCATAATAAACAAAATGTTACCATAAAATATGTGTTCAATCTCTTCAAATTCTATGTCTATTTACCTCTTATACTTTTAAATGTTTGGGACATAAAGTAAGACACCCCACCATTGATGGCATCTAGTTCCGTATCCTAGCTAATTGGCGCATGATAGTTTTCTAATATAAAGTCATCTTGTGTTATTTAGCTCCACTTCTGTAAAGCAAACTATTTCATAGAAGCAGAACGGTTCTTCAATTTTTCGAAGATTATGCCTCAGGACACCTGTGTTCAAGTGAAATACATTTAGAGCAGAGCTAGATCTGGATTTCTCCACATATTAATATTTTGATTAGATAAGTATTTGTGAAAGATAGAGGTGCTAAGGTTTTAATAGCAAATGGAATTTGAGAACGGCAGCAGTGAGTTTAGCACATATAAATATAAACATATACATGTAATATTTGTGGGTTTTTATTAATCAATGGACCTTTCCAGTTTGTAGATCAATCATATGATGACATAGTCAAATATGTCACGTGTAAGTTGAGGTCATACTCAATTGAGTCATTAATGGCACGATTTAGTCTGTCTTAAAAGCTTAATAGTCCAGCAAGTTGCACGAATTGTATGTCTTTACTATTTAATACACTTTTTGTTGAATATTTTGAAACTAATTGGACTGGGCGCACCTGTATAGTTTTTTAAATTGAGATTCAGAGAGAGCTGGGATCAATCGTTCCAACATGGACAAAGCGTAGGTGGAGTTTAGCTAGAGATGGGCTGGGCATAGCGAAGACTGGATTCATCCATTGCCAGAAGAAGACTCAACTATGACACTTATCATACATCACGCATATACCTACCTTGCAAAAATCCTAATGGAATGGATACCAACTGGTTGAAAAGAAGACATGGACGATCCACGAAGACCTGGCGAAAAGATGACCTTAGCAAACAGGGTATCAGCACGAATAAAGCAATGAAACAAATGAGTATCCAGTATAGCTGTGGAAGCCGTGCTGCCCATTGCCCTGCAAGAGAACGGAGGATTTAAGTAAAAAAAGATTCCTGGAAAGCATCCGTACACATTCCAAATGACTTTATTAGTAATCATTTGAACATAAAAGGCTGATTTCGAAAACTCATTTACAACCTAATAAGTATTCTGTTGAATATTTAGCAACTTACCGACAGCTTTTCAAAATATTCAATAGCTTATCTTGGATAGCTATTAAGGTTGATATTCTGTGAATTCAGGGTTCGAATGGTTAAACACCTTGGCCGCCAGCATCCAATCAAATAGAGGAATGATCATATCATATGATCATATGTTGTCATAATCAACGCCGTCGCGTGTAGGCTGACGTCATAATCAACTATGTCATGAATGGCACGATTATGTCCATCACAATCACTTAATAGTCCGTGAATTTGTACGAAGCTGTATCTTTACTACTTAATAACCATTCTGTTGAATAATTTAAAGCTAATTTGACTGGGCACTGTTGCTGCCATAGGAAGCAACAGCACCAAGTTAAATTATTTTCATCGCTTAGATATAGATGGGCGGGGCATGGTCAAATTAGTTTCAAAATATTCAACAGCGTACCTGTATAGTTTTCAGGAAATTGAGATTCAGGTACTGCATGGATTGATTCATCCCGACACTGGAAAAGCGTGGGTGGAGCTTCCATAGAGATGGGCGGGGCCTGGTTAAAACTGGATTCAACCATTATTTACATACTGCCCAGTAAGATATTGCTATGGCCATTGAACATGTATTATAACGAGTTGGTATATACCTGTATTATCATGTTGGCACGTTTCACAAAAGGAGAGACGCTATACCAATTAAATAATTAATCAACTTACATATAATATTAAACTTGACAGGTGGGCTATTTTGCTTCCACCCAGTCTCAGAATGCGTGACTGTACAATGGCACTCTGCATTGTTCATAGACCAACTGCGAGGTACACTGATCTGCTGAGATGTGCTTCCAGCTTCTGTGACAATACAAACACGTTATATCTCAAACATTAATCAATGATTAGAACTGTGAAATGTAGAAGATATGATATAGCAAAACCTTCAATTAATAATTTATTTACAGGAAGCTGTGATTATTAATACATACAGCCATACGCACAAAAGGGCATCACAAACTAGTATTAGATTTCAATATAAACGCCAAAACTAAACGATTTTATCATATATATTTTATGAATTAAAAAGAATTTGGCCAATTTTCACAAACTCTAGCACTGTTAAAATGTCGGTTAACCCTTTAATGACTAAATTTCTTTGAAAAATTTAAATATTTACGTATTTAATGTCCATTTACAGGCCAAGAGAAGACTATTTGTGAATTTGACCACTGTAATGACTAGCTCGGTTACCGAGCTCGTCATTTCATTGGCACACTTTCAAAAATAGTCTTCTCCTGGCCTGGAAATGGGCATTACTCAAAACCACTACAGAGGCCGGTTTTTGCCGGTTTCGTCACGAAAGGGTTAACGTCATGAACTTTTACACCCCATAAAATTCACGTTATGACGTCATCGCGTGATCCCTATCACGAGGATTCAGATTACGCCACACGTGTTTTCGGAATAAACAAAATTGGCGTCTAAAACAGTTATATACTAAACTCAGACCCCGGTCTAGAGTAACAAATGCCAGTGGTTATCTTGCATTTCATTAATATGATGGTGTATGAATGAGCTGTTCTAAGCTATCAATGGTCAACAGCTAAATATTATTCACGCGATGACGTCATAACACAAACATTCATGTACGCGATAACGCCGCTCCTTGATTCTCAGGGGAAGTTGAAAAAAATTACTTTCCTTGGCGAAATTTAAGATTTAGGAATTCGAAAATATGAAAAATAATATATATTATCTTATCTAAATTATACAAAAGCATCATTTTGCGTGTTTTGATCGGTTTCTGTGTGCGTTCCCCTTTACCATCCAGAAACAACTAACTTTCTATACTGTAATGAATTTGTGTTCGATATTTTGGGACACATTTGAATTGCCGCTGCTACTGCTTATATTATGATAGTAGCAAACTCCGGCTAAATCGGTTACAAAATACTCAACGGCTTTCCTATGCACCTTACTGAAATTTACCTTTCCAGGTTATCCATCCATCATATGACGTCATAATTAAACACGCGATGTGCATGATGACGTCATAATCAATAATACTCATACATGACGTAGATAAGTTCATCACGAACGCATAATTGGCTACGGACTAAGTGCGTTGTTGTACGAAATGTATTTACTCTTTTATAAACATGCATGAGTGTTTTTTTCTTTTTCATTTTATTCTCTACATTATTGCTTAGCTATATGAGAAATAGCATAATGGATGAATACAGTTTTAGATATGCCACGCCCATCTTTACCTAAGCTCTACCACGCTTTGGCCGTGCTGATATCAATCGATCCATGTAGATCTCAGCAATCTCTGGATCCCAATTTCCAGAAAACTATACAGGTAAGCTGTTGAATATTTTGAAACTAATTTGATTGGCTGCTGTTGCTGCGTATGCCAAATTAGTTTCAAAATATTCAACACATTTCTTATTAAATAGTAAAGACATACAATTCGTACAACCTGGCGGACTATTACGAATTTAAGACGGACCTAATCGAGCCATTATTCCGTAACTCATTATATCAGCCTACACGTGACGTAGTTGAGTATGACGTCAAATTGACTGAAAACGGGATTCCTCCCTTCTTTTAACGAGTAACTGTAACCATTGGTTACATTTCAACCAATACCATATTTACCTGCATCGTATGTGAAATCTGTAAAATAACCCTCATAGAAAATGTATATATTTTCTGACAAATTAATTTTCCGAATTGGCCGCCACGCTCTATCTGTCAATGCCCTTTAACGTCGACGCCTGCTAAGAAACAGCTCCTACTTTTTTTTATTTAAACGTATTTATTGCAACATAATATATGTACAATGGGATTGGGCGCAAGTTCTGTCAACTTAGAGATGCCCTCCCCGCTCCACCCATAGCTCTTACTGTGATCTTAAAAATGTAAACTTGCAGGCCAAGAGGAGACCGGTTGTTTCTTTTGAGACTTTACATATGAAATGATAGGTTCGATAAATGAGTCAGTCATGGCTATTATTGTTGCGTGCTGTTAACCCTTTCGTTACGAAACCGGCCAATACTGGCCTCTGCTGTGGTCTTGAGTAATGCCCATGCATTTACAGGCCAAGAGAAAACTATTTTTGAAAATTTACCACTGAAATACCTGGCTCGGTTACCGAGCCAGGTATTACAGTGGTACATTTTAAAAAATAGTCTTCTCTTGGCCTGCAAATGGACATTCAATGAGTAAATATTGTAATTTTTTAAAGAAATTTAGTAATTAAAGTGTTAATCTGTCTATGGTCAAATACGAATTTTTGTCAAAAGTTGGTAAGTAAGCTTTACCCCTCTTGCGTCAACGTAACCCTATAATAGTCAAGCCGGCCCAAAACGGCCTCTGCAATGGTCTCCATGAATTTTCATTTGCAGAGAAGTTTATTTTTGTAAATTTACTACTGGAATGAGTGGCTCGGTAATCAGTGGTAATGTTTAAAAATGGTCTTCTCTTGGCATGCAAAAGGAACCTGATCAACCAGAAATTAGATGTTTCATTTCCATTTTAATGTTAAAGCCCGCCTAAGCATCATCTACAGGTGTCTTGATAAATATTCATTTGAATGATATCAAAAAGCTCCTTTTGTAAATTCCTGTGGTAATTTTACAAAATAGTCTTCACTTGACCTGCAAATAGACATAAACTAAGCAAAAATTTAATATTTAGTATTCATTTAATCAAAATGGGTTGCTCTTTGAGCACATTGAGGTGCTGTTGACACGCGAGGGCTAATAAATCGTTGTTTCATTTTGCAACCCCACCATATAGCACCCATCTACACTTAATAGTAGGCTAAATAGATATCATATTATTTGTACATTTTCGCACCAGAATGACGAATACGTGTACACACGTACTGTATTGTTCCAAAATGCACACCCCTAACTTGGATAATGGACCTTTCCCGTTTTAGCTGTGCCACGCCCAAGCTAGCTAAACTCTACCCACACCTCGTCCGTGTTGGTATTGATCGATCCATGAACTGCCTCACTATCAATATCCAGAAAACTATACAGGTAAGCTGTTGGTCTATTTTGAAACCAATGGCAGCAACAGCGCCCAGTCAAATTAGTTTCAAAATATTCACCAGCATGTTTATTAAATAGTAAGGACATACAATTCATACAATCTGATGGACTATTAAGCGTTAATGATTATGACGCCATCCTACACGCCACTTAGTTGATTATGATGGCACATGACGTCAGCTGATGAATGGGTAAACTGGAAAGATCAATTGCAGTTAAATGTGTTTTCTTGCATCGGACAAATTAGGGAAAAGATTATTATATTACCAAACGCAGTTATGTATACAAAGTGTTTCCAATTCATGACAGGTGTCAAATGTATCCTGAGTTCACCAAATTGCCAAGAAAATTCATTCACCAAGAATTAAGAAGAGATAACAAAATATGTATTACAATGGTTGCTTAGTATACATGCATGTGTTGTTCTTACCAGTTCCACATCCACTGGACCAGGAATAGATGGGAGTGTTAGGATTAGCCACACCAGTCACACTACATGTCAGTTGTAGAGATTCTGAGCTGCTCTCTGTAATTGGATCAGGGCTTGTATAGCCTGAGATACGGTTTATAGAATCTGGCGGCCCTGAAAACAACATCAAAGTTAATAATACTTTGTGCATAAAGATCATATCTAAATAGTCTATATTAAATTAGCTGTGGCTAACACACCAATCTCTAGAGGTCCAATATCCCCAGGCTTTCATGGCAACGTTGCTTGATATGCTAAGAAACCATGGACATTATTGAAAATAATATGGGTATAAGTTGTTGCTGCCAAAGAAATAATGGTTTGTCATCATATAAAGGCACCGTTATTAGACACCCATGTTAGCCCTTCACTACTCCGCATGTCGCTGCAAAAATACAAGTTTCGTATTTCGCAGAAACAATTAATAATCTTGCAACAAGAAATTAAGTATATAGACAAGCTATTATTTAAAAGGGTAACTTTTTCTCCGCTATTGCCACATACATTTGAAAACGAGACAATCAAATTATGTCTGGATCATAATAGTGGAATGAACCAATATCTTCTTGGGGCCATTGTCCATTCAATGATTAAGTCTGTCAAAAATGGCCTGTGCAGTGGTCTGGAGATGTGTTCATTTGCAGCCTGACTATTTTTAGAAATTTACCACAGGAATCATTTGCTTGATAAGAATTCTCTCGTCACATCTTGACCATTAAGGTGTTAAAGCATCAAGAGCTCGGCGTCCTAAATAACACAACTTTTATATAATAACTGGTGGTCATTTGGAAATAATATTGCTGAAAACTCTTTCCGTCTATGACAACAACATCTTTCAGCAACAGTGTTCCAAAATTAACATAAAGATACCCATCTTTATTTCCATCAGTGTGATAATGGTTATGGATGGGGCTTTCATTGGGATGATACTGATAATGACGTCTATAGCATACGGATAATGACGTCTATAGCATACGGATAATGACGTCTATAGCATACAGATAATGACGTCTATAGCATACGGATAATGACGTCTATAGCATACGGATAATGACGTCTATAGCATACGGATAATGACGTATATAGCATACGGATAATGACGTCTATAGCATACGGATAATGACGTCTATAGCATACGGATAATGACGTCTATAGCATACGGACAATGGCGTCTATAGCATACGGACAATGACGTCTATAGCATAGGGATAATGACATCTATAGCATACGGATAATGCCGTCTATAGCATACGGATAATGACGTCTATAGCATACGGATAATGACGTCTATAGCACACGGATAATGACGTCTATAGCATACAGATAATGGCGTCTTTAGCATACGGATAATGACGTCTATAGCATACGGATAATGACGCCTATAGCATACGGATAATGACGCCAATAGCATACGGATAATGACGCCTATAGCATACGGATAATGACGTATATAGCTTACGGATAATGACGTCTATAGCATACGGATAATGACGCCTATAGCATACGGATAATGACGCTTAAGGCATACGGATACTGACGTCTATAGTATACGGATAATGACATCTATAGCATACAGATAATGACGCCTATAGCATACGGATAATGACGTCTATAGCATACAGATAATGGCGTCTTTAGCATACGGATAATGACGTCTATAGCATACGGATAATGACGCCTATAGCATACGGATAATGACGTCTATAGCATACGGATAATGACGTCTATAGCATACGGATAATGACGCCTATAGCATACGGATAATGACGCTTAAGGCATACGGATACTGACGTCTATAGTATACGGATAATGACATCTATAGCATACAGATAATGACGCCTATAGCATACGGATAATGACGTCTATAGCATACGGATAATGACGTCTATATCATACGGATAATGACGTCTATAGCATACGGATAATGACGTCTATAGCATACGGATAATGACGTCTATAGCATACGGATAATGACGTCTATAGCACACGGATAATGACGTCTATAGCATACAGATAATGGCATCTTTAGCATACGGATAATGGCGTCTATAGCATACAGATAATGACGTCTATAGCATACGGATAATGACGTCTATAGCATACGGATAATGACGCCTATAGCACACGGATAATGACGTCTATAGAATACGGATAATGACGTCTATAGCATACGGATAATGACGTCTATAGCACACGGATAATGACGTCTATAGCATACAGATAATGGCGTCTTTAGCATACGGATAATGACGTCTATAGCATACGGATAATGACGCCTATAGCATACGGATAATGACGCCAATAGCATACGGATAATGACGCCTATAGCATACGGATAATGACGTCTATAGCATACGGATAATATCGTCTAGAGCATACGGATAATGACGTCTATAGCATACGGATAATGACGTCTATAGCATACGGATAATGACGTCTATAGCACACGGATAATGACGTCTATAGCATACAGATAATGGCGTCTTTAGCATACGGATAATGACGTCTATAGCATACAGATAATGACGTCTATAGCATACGGATACTGACGTCTATAGCATACAGATAATGACGCCTATAGCACACGGATAATGACGTCTATAGCATACGGATAATGACGTCTATAGCATACGGATAATGACGTCTATAGCATACGGATAATGACGTCTATAGCATACGGATAATGACGTCTATAGCATACGGATAATGACGTCTATAGCATACGGATAATGACGTCTATAGCACACGGATAATGACGTCTATAGCATACAGATAATGGCGTCTTTAGCATACGGATAATGACGTCTATAGCATACGGATAATGACGCCTATAGCATACGGATAATGACGCCTATAGCATACGGATGATGACGTCTATAGCATACGGAAAATGACGCCTATAGCACACGGATAATGACGTCTATAGCATACGGATAATGACGTCTATAGCATACGGATAATGACGTCTATAGCATACGGATAATGACGTCTATAGCATACGGATAATGACGTCTATAGCACACGGATAATGACGTCTATAGCATACAGATAATGGCGTCTTTAGCATACGGATAATGACGTCTATAGCATACGGATAATGACGCCTATAGCATACGGATAATGACGCCAATAGCATACGGATAATGACGCCTATAGCATACGGATAATGACGTATATAGCATACGGATAATGACGTTATAGCATATGGATAATGACTCTATAGCATACGGATAATGACGTCTATAGCATACGGATAATGACGTCTATAGCATACGGATAATGACGTCAATAGCATAGGGATAATGACGTCTATAGCATACGGATAATGACGTCTATAGCATACGGATAATGACGTCTATAGCATACGGGTAATGACGTCTATAGCATACGGAAAATGACGCCTATAGCACACGGATAATGACGTCTATAGCATACGGATAATGACGTCTATAGCATACGGATACTGACGTCTATAGCATACGGATAATGACGTCTATAGCATACGGATAATGACGTATATAGCATACGGATAATGACGTCTATAGCATACGGATAATGACGTCAATAGCATAGGGATAATGACGTCTATAGCATACGGATAATGACGTCTCTAGCATACGGATAATGACGTCTATAGCATACGGGTAATGACGTCCATAGCATATGGCTACAAATACATGTTTACACCTTTAACCCTTCCCACACTGACGTGACAATTCTTATTTGCACGGGTTCGACAGCGAAGAATCTGCCGTACATTTTTCAACAATTTTGGTGGACGATGAAGCTATCTACGACAGCACCACCTTCCACCAAAAAAAGACCAGTTCATATTTTAATTAAATTTGAAAATTTAAATGTTTGACATCAGAGGGGTAAGAGTTAACTCTCAAATCACTTCAAGAAAATTGTAGAAAATGTCCTTTTGCACGTCAGGAGTAAATCGTTTTTGAAATATTACCACTGGAATAACTGCTTTGATGCGCTAACAAGCTATGCCAGTGGTGCATCTCAAATAGTATCTTAGTTTATAAATGGAAATTAAGGGCTAAATAAACTGCACAGTGTGGTAAATTAAACAACATATTGAAGTATAATACTTACAGTGTATGATTAATCTGGTAGCATTAGATTCAAAAGGACTGGTATTTGCTGTATTTTGTGCTATACACTGTATGGAGCCACCATTATGCGCTTTCTGTGGTGTGTATGACAGTTTACTGGTCACGTTTATCAGTTTATCACGAGTACTGATGCTCTCAGTGGCATCAGACAATGTAATTATACTGGTATCTGCCTGGACTAGTTGCCAGGTAACAGTCGCTCGAGGCTTACTGGTAACTGTACAGGTGAATAAGGTGGGTGGAGCTTGCTCTGTGCTTAAGGTGGTACTATTAGCAGGTTCTAGCGACACAGTCTTCACTGGAACTAGAAATCAAACCCACATTTTCAATTTAGAATGATATGTTAAAACGAGAATTGAATTGTCAATTGCTAAGCTTGACTGCTTACAAAATGATACATACCCCTCAATCAATATAAATTTTAGAACCATATTAGATATCAATCAAAATGGTCAGACATCAGAGGTGGTATGGTATCAAGCCTACTGTCAGTAAATATTCTTGTTTGCTCTTGTTCACAAGACACAACCTTCACAGATTGTTTGGATAATTTAAAATATATTATTTATGTAATGAGCAAATTGACTGAAAATCGTTAAGGTAGAAACAGCATATGTCAAATCGTGTCCATTTTAATCAATACCTACTTTCATAAACCGCATTAGCACCCCTAATATAGAACACGTATTGGTATAGAATCCTGCCAATGGCAATGCTGGTACTACATAGACGATATGCATTGCTGTTATGACATGTAATAGTACGTACTCATTAGCAATAGAGTTTATTGCACGTGTCGCTGTTTGTTTGTGCCATGCTAGTTCCTGATTCTTGTACTGGTTCAATGGAGCTTTCCATTTTAGCTGTGCCCCGCCCATCTCTCGATAAGCTCCGCCCACACCTCTCTCGTGTTGGGATCGATCGATCTCTGACCATCAATTTCCAGAAAACCATACAGGTAAACTGTTGAATATTTTGAAACTAATTTGACCCGATGCTGTTGCTGCCTATGACATGTTTATTAAATAGTAGAGACATACAATTTGTACAAAGTGTCGGAATATTAAGAGTAAAGAATCCTTTATGACGTATTGATTATGACGTCATCCCATACGCCGCTTAGATGATTGTGACACCATATGACGTCATTACTATGATCACATGACATGTATGCTTGCTCCTGCTTTAATTGACCTTTCCAGTTAATCCACCAATCATATGACATTATAACCAACCATGCAACGTGTAGAATGATGTCATAAACGATGACGTCAAGAATGGCGTAGATACGTTCGGCACGAACACTTAGTTGATGACGTATTAAATGTTGTGGTACGGATTGTATGTCTTTACTATTTAAAAATGATGTTGAATATTTTGAAACTAATTGGACTGGACGCTCTTGCTAGCAAATTGGTTTCAAAATATTCAACAGCTTACGTGCATATTCTTCCGGAAATTGATAGTCAGGCAGTTCAGAAATCGATTGAGCTCAATACAGACGATGTGTGGGTGAGGCTCAGCTAGAGATGGACGGGGCATTGCTAAAACTGGAGTCCTCCATGACTATGGACCCATTCAACAATATATGTTAGTAATTCATTCTCACGTTTTGGAGATTAGGGCATGAAATGTATTTACAATCAAGACTATTTCTATCCACAGATAGCAGATGCGTCATTGTGGTAAAAAGTATCCAAAACAAAATCTATAACTTGTTTACCCTTTATGTTTGCACACGACCTCTGCGTATTGAGTAAATATACACACACATTGGCATTCTATGTAGACACAATGACAGAAACACTGAGGGGATAATACTAGTTCTCACTTCGTTAAAGACCCAATATCTGATAAATCTCAAAACTTAATATATACAGAGGAAGTATGTGCATAAAATGGTTCTAGTGTGGTAATACTCACACTTGGACGGCGTTTCTAATAGATGCGGCCGCTCAAAAGTAAAAAAGAGGCAAATTCTGAATTTTACAAGTATTACAATTGTAAACATAAACATAACTAAGAGGTTTCACAAGAGCACCAGACTATTTAGTATGCCTGGGCGTTGTTGCGTTATGTAATCTTAGAGATGTTGGCAATTGATTAATTCATTTGATATCAGCTCTGAAGAATTATTTTTTCTCGGCGCTCAGCGCTGTTAAGCTTTACTCTTTGACGCTACACGGGGTTCACGGCACACTGCCGCCATAATCTTTGGTGATAGTCTAGGCATATTTAAGATTTTCTGAGTTCCCGCCAATCTGAGTAAAATAGTAAACAGATGTGAAAACCCGTCACATGGTGAAATTTTGGATTTTCTGTGATCTATCCATCATGTAAAAGTGTGTTCTATGAGCTATATAAAGCTGTTTAAATTACTTTTCTATGTTAAGAATGTCCGCTGTTTTTGCAATGTGAATCATGCCACTGTTTCGAACAAACTTTGGAGAAAAATGGATTTAAAAGTTTTCATTCAGAAAGCATTTTCTGATTAATACATTAAAATACAGTAATTTGACTCTAAGCTGTCATTGCACACTGACTATTTCTAGTATAAAGGAAGGATATTCGTCATTTATACTTTGAAATATAATAGTGACGTGAGCAGTAATGTCAAAACATGCTAAAACTAACATTTAGGAAAAAATTGGTTTTGACCTACAGTATTTTTGCTGTTTTCTCTATGGAATTGATATTCCCGAATTTAAGAGGATGTGAAATCGCACCTTCTATTTATCAATGGATGACATTTGCGAATATCAAGACTTTCACAATCCACATAATCAGTGATAGTTTTTGCACTCGTAAAGACAGATTTATGACCAAAAACACAGTAATAGTTTATGTAAAAAACTACATTTTTACATCCCGAAATAAAAAAACCGATCATGTTTAGATGTTGTTAAGTGTAAAAATCTGCTGATTATTCTGAAAACAATTAGCATTAATTCAAATTGTCTTCAAATTATTCTTTGATGTTTATCGCTGTCAGCTAATAGCTGAGCACTTGACAGCTTAATAACTGGGTAATTAGGCTTTTAACTTATGGTATGCATTATGAGGTGGGTTAAAACTTAATTATACACACACATACGTAATACAGTGACATTGATAGTACGAGTAACTGCTCACAAGGAACATGAAATTGTGATACTGAAAGTTCAGCAGCAATATGGTTAATCAAACATTGAATCACACATTGAATTGTTACAGGATGAATGCCATGTGCCAATATTAATACCACAATATCCTATAATGAAGACATCCATTCACATATTCAGATATAGTAAAATGCCGTCTTTACCTACATCCTTTGCTTATGTACAATCTTACATGAGGTTTTGGACAAATGCTGTTTAATTCTTTAGATATATTAGCACTGTTCCCCTAAAATTACCCTTAAATGAGGATAAATATGAACCATACTAAATACATCGGTAACTATTTGATAGAAAGTATTGTTGGCAGCATCAACTTTCAATCAAAGCTTTTCAGAATACAGATCAGTATGTATATATTTGCCAATAAACCTCTGAGTAGCTAATGTCGGAGGATACCATGGGCTGTTAAGGAAGACTAAACACGTACCTAAGACTGTGACTCTAATAGTAATATATGCTGCTCCCATTGAACATGTAAAATACCCATCATCTCTGTCTAGCTTCAGTCTGTTGATCACTAGATGACTGATACCTGATGCCCCTACATCACCCTTCCATGGAGAACCCGACATAGCAAGCAGAAAGAACCCATCACCGGTCACTGCCCCAACATAGACACCGTCATCAGGGAGGTCAGGAAAAGTAGCAGAAGGGGCATCATCATGAATGTGCCACATCACAGTTCCGTGACCGTGATATTCTTTGTTACAATTAAGTGTTAATTCTGTGCCTTCTATCCCAGTTACATGTGGAGTACTTGTTCTCAGACCTGCAATAATAATAATAATAATAATAATAATAATAATAATAATAATAATAATAATAATTTTTACATTTCTTTTACTTTTTGTTGTTTTTGTTATTTTGTTGTTGCTGTTGTTGTTGTTGGTGGTGGTGGTGGTGGCGGTGGTGGTGGTGGTAGTAGTAGTAGTGGTAGTGGTAGTGGTAGTGGTAGTGGTAGTGGTAGTGGTAGTAGTAGTAGTAGTAGTAGTAGTATCAGTAGTAGTTGCTGTTGTTGTAGTGGTGGTGGAGGTTGTGGTGGTAGTGATTATGGTGGTGGTTGTGGTGGTGGTGAGGTTTTGATTTTGGTGGTGGTGGTGGTGGTGGTGGTGGTGCTAGTGGTGTTGGTGTTGGTGGTGTTGATGGGGGGGGGGGGGGGGCGGCAGTGGTTGTGGTGTTGTTGTTGTTGTTGTTGGTGGTGGTGGTTGTCGTTGTGGTGGCAGTGTTGGTTGTGTTGGTGTTGGTGGTGGTAGTAGTAGT
The DNA here is from genome assembly GCA_034401795.1 of Chaetoderma sp. LZ-2023a. Taxonomy (NCBI): domain Eukaryota; kingdom Metazoa; phylum Mollusca; class Caudofoveata; order Chaetodermatida; family Chaetodermatidae; genus Chaetoderma; species Chaetoderma sp. LZ-2023a. The sequence goes on along the minus strand of CM067361.1, from coordinate 6,126,915 downwards.
AGTAGTAGTATCAGTAGTAGTTGCTGTTGTGGTGGTGGTGGTGGTGGTGGTTGTGGTGGTGGTTGTGGTGGTAGTGATTGTGGTTGTGGTGGTGGTGCGGTTTTGATGTTGGTGATGTTGGTGGTGGCGCTAGTGGTGTTCCTGTTGGTGTTGATGGGGGCGGCACTGGTTGTGGTGTAGTTGTTGGTGCTGTTGTTGTTGTTGTTGTTGTTGTTGTTATTGTTTTGGTGGTGGTGGTGGTCTTGGTCATGGTGGTGGCTGTAGTATTGTTGTTGCTGTTGTTGTTGTTGTTGGTGGTGGTGGTGGTGGTGGTGGTTGCGGTGGTGGTGGTGAAGTTTTGATGGTGGTGTTCCTATTGGTGTTGGTGGTGTTGATGGGGGGCGGCAGTGGTTGTGGTTGTTGTTGTTGTTGTTGTTGTTGGTGGTGGTGGTGGTGGTGGTCATGGTGGTGGTCATGGTGGTGGCTGTAGTGTTGTTGTTGTTGTTGTTGGTGGTGGTGGTGGTGGTGGCGGTGGCGGTGGTGGTGTAGCCTCCGGGGTACGCACTGTTCCGTATTTATCTCGTATTCTTCAGTACATGGTGCGTCAGACTGAGGCTGCTGGTTAGCTAAACTAGGGGTGTCTGCTCGGGAACCGTGTCTCTCCGATTGTGCACAGACCGATCGGTGGAATGTTCACGTTCCAGTGGGGCCATGTCCTATCCGGACTGTGGTCAAAATGTTAATAGAAAGCACGAGACATGTGTGGTTTTGTTCCACCACTCTTTCAACATGCCATGGCAGATCTGGCGAGATATCTGTAAACACCAATGTCTTACATACTGGTTAGGATCTTACATTGCATCGAAAAGGCTAATCTGCACGAAGGCCCCACTGAAGAGCGGGTAGTGGGGAAACCTTTTAATTTAGATTTTGTCCACGGCGATATCCTTTCGGGAGCGTACACAAAACTTAAATGCGGATGCATTAGGTGTGCTCCAGAGACGAGGCTGAAATCCGATCTGCACTGATGCGGATGTTGGATAACTAGGCAAAAAGTAAGCAGTTTCCCCTCCACTCGGTCTGCTCTGGCAGACACACCTCCACGGTTTCTCTAGATTTGGTTTTTGAAGCTCCTTTTATACTAATTGGTGACGTCACAACTGGATGTTTTAACCAATCAGCGCGCGGGTCATGACAAGCCATGTTTAGGGGCTGCATGGTCTGCTCTTCCACACCCATTACTAAGTACACACTATCAGTGAAGTTTATTAATTCAGCTGGGAGCAACTCGGATAACTCAGCCATTTCTGGACCGATTTTAATTGTGTAAAAAGCTCTGCGATCCTTATTAAATTCTGCTAAAGACCAATGAAGAGGGTCTGTTTTAAAGCAATTACGAGCACAGACCCGGAATATTCATAAGATGCCACTCTCTCCACACGCTAACTCGTGTCAGTAGCTATCTCCTAATCACATGCGCGATAGTCGATTAAGCCTTTTATATGGCTTATATACGCTTATCGTCCTACCCCGGGGCGTGCTTGGAATGCTCCATGTCTAGCCGTTCCGTACCCAGATATTCTGGGCTGGTTCGTACCAGATGCGTTGATCTGCGTTACACAACGCCCTCCTAGTTTGCATCTGGGCCAGACGAATATGCATCGTAGATCGAGAGCCAGAGGATGTAGGCTAGGCGAGAATTATATACCTCTCAGGTATACGCGTAGCCGAGAGGATAGAGTGACGCATCTGCGAGAGATGCGTGGTTTATAATTTCCAGGCCTTCTTTTTTTAATGTTGTGATGTGTGCTCTTTTATTTGTTTAATACCAATATTCCGCTAAACATAAGCTCGCGAGGACGTTCTTGTTAGTGACGGTAATTAAATTCCCATCAGGAACGCCCAGGCTCCAACTTACCATAATCACAGTTTAAAAAGTAAATAAGAATATATATAAAACATTTTTGAAAATTAGATGCTCTGAGAAGCCATCTCCTGTATTTTGAGTGATAATTCGTGGTTAAAATTGTTCCGCAAAATGAGAATGTTTCTATTAAAACATATCCATTTACAGAGCATGAAAGGAATATTTTAGAAATCTTCCACTTGAATGACTGGTTTGCTATGCCAAAATTTCAAATCAGGGCGTGTAAATCGACATTTTTCAAGATCATTTCTGAAGGTCTGTCTAGTTAAGGTGTTAATTCCTTGTTAATGATATCACAGACTGTCACCATCAGTGATCTTAGATAATGCTGCTATAAGATTTATGAGCAATAGCAATACGTGGTCAGTGGACAATGACAGTGCCATAGAAATACATCTGCACAGTACACACAACACTGCGTGGAGGTGGGGGGGGGGGGTCCTTCACCAGAAATTTTGTTAAAATAGATGCTCTTAAAAGTCATCTCCTGCATTTTGAGTGATAATTCGGGGTTAAAAATATTACCCTAGGACCATTGAAAGGATGGGGGTGCTAAAGACATTATTAGCTCCCACACAATTATTTTAGGGGTGGCTTTACCCGCACCCCCCCCCCCCCATCCCAACCTCTCCACGGGATTACAGTACCATTGTATGGAGATTTGTGAGGCAGTCATCCTGAGTGTCTATGTCGTTTGCACTGTGGGTGGGTACATATGGCCGGTTCATTGCGGATGATCCTACGCAGTAATGCGGTGTAGAATATGTATTGTAGTTGCAGATGAGTACTGCGGTGGATGCGGTGATAATTTTATCGGACACTGAAAATTTTCGCTCTGTAATGGCTGAGCCCCTGAGGGGTGAGACAGGGGCACTTAGGGCGTGGATGACCTAGGAAAGCTGTCGTAACTTGGATCAGACCATTATCGAATTTCACGTTCGGTGGCAAAATCCTACTTGTTACCGACGACAGACTACGGTCAATCATGCTCTCTCAATAAAGACATAAAGGTTAATATTACTGTAATTGCTGTTGTCCTTCAAGAGGTTGTGATGATCCTTGCGGTGCAGAATGATGATATTGATGATGTTGTTACTTCACAGCATGTGGTAGTTACTGCATGCTTATGGTAAATGCGCGTGTAGGGTGGTAAATGTTGTCCAGGTCCTTGAATGCAGTGATGACTGGTGTAGGGGAGTCTGGGTGTGTATGTCATGTTGGTTTTGTCTTCCGGAGAGCTCTAGCAAGTTTTTCATGCTGATGATGGCGAGTATGACGTGTGCGGTCAACCATGTGGTTCACCGCAATACTGCGGTGCAGATTGTTGTGATTTCTGTGTCACTATCCTTTTCTGGTACAAAGGATATGTGCATGCTGAATTTGAAGGTTGCTGACGTTCATAGATGTGTGATAACTATGTTGTAAATGCGGTGTAGTGTAAATGTATCCGTTATACCTCCTATAACCGGTGTCTTGTTGGTATTCACGTAATTCGAGTTTTTTAATTCAGCCATAAGGCACGTGGTGTTTGGTGAATCTGAGCTTTCGTGTTCTTGCGGTGGTGTCCTGATTGCTCACAAGGGTGGCGAAGCTAATGGAGAGGGTGCTTCTTGCATGGGGAGGACAATCTTCCGCTGCACAATGGTTGGTGTGTGGTCATACATTTGTTTTTGCACCGGGAATAAATGTGCCGAGAGTCTACTGATCAGGCTGCTGACCCGCCCACCATCAGCCACAGGGGTGACCGAGGTGCAGGGAGCCACCCTTCATGAAACAGCAAACTCCCATATCTGAAGATTTACTGACATCAGACGACATGTGGAGTGCGAGGAGGGTAGGGTCGGTGATGTCCGAACTCAGTGTGGAAATGAGGAATGCGGATTGGAGTGAGGGGTGGTGCAACAAGCGGAGAGGGTGCTGCTTGGGATGGGAGTAGTTCCACGATATTATGGCTTGGATGGGAAGTACACCAAGTTGTATAGTCTCCCTGTTGTCGAGAATATGTGAATGCTTTATCAAGCCTACTCACTTCCATGCTATTTACTACATGTTCAACCCTACAGGAGGCACTAGGGCGTGGGCCAGCTTCAGCCTCCGCTTTTGACAACTCTATAATTGGTGTGCTAGCACGGAGTGGATGGGAAGGGGAAGGGGGAACAACTTTTCCGTCCATCCCCTTAGGCAAATCAAACGAAAAGGTCTTCAGATATGGCAGGGTATACATTTGGTTACCCATGTCTTCACACTATCGCGTATCCAATCACGTTAAATCTCTGTTTTATCTGCTCTACAGTTCGTTCTATGGCTAGGTGACCAGCGTTGTCGAGCAATTGTTCCAGATCATGACATGGAAACGCTCAGGAATTACTATCTTCAGATTTATGTAAAGAATGCATTGTACAACTGTCACTCCCCGTATCTCTGATAATAATATTTAGCCACAGTGGATAAGGAACTGGTAGATTCCTTAAGCGGACGTACCCCCTTCTGGATCCATACGTATATATCTGTGCATCTGTTGCCTATTTTTAGTGAGTTTTTCTACATCCCTGGCCGTGCACAGTAGTTCTGGGAATATAGGAACTGGCTGTATATTGTGGTGGTGGCCACTTCTTGTTCATCCTCGAGCCCGATTCTGCTCAAGGCATCGGCATTTCCATGCAGTTTACTGGGTCTATGAACAACATTGAAGTTATAGGCCTGCAGGGATTCCTGTCACCATGCTACCTGGCCCTCCAGGTTTTTAAGGTTCCTGAGCCAGCGTAGTGAGGCATGATTTGTATGTAGTGTAAATGGGTGTCCATACAGAAATTGTTTGTAGTATTTGACGAAATACACCGCAGCCAATAATTCCTATTTGGTGGTCGTGTAACATTTCTCAGTTTTGTTCAGAGTATGTAAACCATAACCCAATACCTTCTCTGTTCCATCTTTTGTGACCTGGGATAGAACAGCGCCTATTGCATATGCAGGCGCTTCATTGTCTAAGATGGAATCGAGGTTAGGGTTTGGGTGAGCAAGAATTGGTGTGGTCCCCAATTTTTCCTGCAATGCCCTCACACTCCTTCGTCCACTCGAATGGTCTGTCTTTTTCCGTGATTCGTAACCCCCCCCCCCCCCCCCCGGGGAAGCAATCTCACCAACGCGATTGATGTATCGACGACAGTACTTCCAGAGGCCCAGGAAACTCCTTGTGTTTGTTACAGAGGTAGGAGTTTGCCATTCTGCTACAGCGTGGGTTTTTGTGGGTTGGGTGGCCACTCCATCTGCGGAATGACATGACTCAGGATCTCGACACTTTGTCAGAGGAAATGGCACTTCTTGGGTTTGAGTTTGTGGTTAGCAGTTTAGAATCACATCAGTACCTTATCCAAATTGGATAAAGTCTGCTCAAATGAAGAGCCAAAAACGATAACGTCGTCTATGTAACAGAGGCATATCTCCCATTGCAGGGTGGTTAATACATGTTCAATTAGATGCTCAAATGTTCCAGGAGCGTTGCACAAGCAGAACTGAAAATGACCATCTATGCAAACGAATGCAGTCTTCCCCCAATCAGCCTCATCCATGGCTACTTGCCAGTATCTACTCGCCATGTCGAGTGTACAGGACAACACATATAATGCCTGATCTATCCGTTGGAGCGGATACGCCTCTTTGATGCTTAGATCATTTAGGCAGCGGTAATAAATACAGAACTGCAAAGATCCATCTTTTTTTCCTGCGAGGACGATTTGACTGGCCCATGGGAGACACAAAGAGCTCAATAATGCCTGTCCACAACATGTCATTGATTTGTTGGTGTGCTTCTGCCTCTTTGTGTATGGGAAGACGACGTACTGGTTGTCGGACTGGTCGGTTGTTCCCGGTGTTGATGGAGTGCCGCACGAGATGGGTTTCTCTCATGTCGATATTTCCTGTGGAAAAACTTTCCTGATATTTGAACAGGAGCCGTCGTATGTCACGTTTGTAAGATTGTCTTACTCCTACTGTGGCACACGGATATAACACATATATAAGTCATGCAGATGTTCTGGTAAATTTTTACGTTGTAGTGTTGGTGCGGTGGGGTGAGTCTCAACGGATATCACATCCACCAAATCGTCACAGCGAATGCCTGGGACAAGCGGTATTGGATCTGCTGTGCCATTGAATACACTGAAAAGTATCTGGATCTTGTTGGTGGTGTCCTCTATCATTCGTGGACTAGCGCATTGGGAGGCTAACATGTATTCAGGGTCAGGTTGCAACATTGCAGTGTGTGCGTTGTCTCCTAATTGCGGTGCAGTGACTCAAAGAGCTTCCTCCTGTCCTGGCTCAACTGTGACCATAAAGGCCAATATCACCGCACACGTGTCATACATTGAAGAGTGTGGTCCAAGTGGTATGCGACGGCCGTGTATGTCTAGTTCTTTTTGTCTGCAGTGTATCACAGCTTCACTGGCACTGAGAAAATCAGAACCTAGCAGGGCATCGTTTTAGATAGAGGCAATGTCCACTCAGGTGGCGGTTTGTAAAAACACGTTTGTTGGCTTGAGGGGTGGCTTTTTATGAGGTGGGGTGATCTCATATAAGAGCTGGTTAAAAACGGTGATCGAAGCTCTAGGGTCTACCGTAGCACTGGAAGTCACCCCGCCAAATAAGCAAGCACATTTATATATGACCTTACGGTGTGGCTGCAGAAGAGTTTCCAATGTTGGTGTAAGTGGAACTCCTTTATACGTGGTAAGATATTGTACATAGACAACTTGCTTCTCTATGGCGTCCATGAGTGTGGTAGATAGCTGAGTGCAGAAAAGGGTCAACTCGTCATCGCCGCTGCTTATTTTGCTTAGGTGATGACGGAGTTGGGGGTAGCAGCGTTGCTGACTCGGCTGGTAGTTGTGCGTATTGTGAGTTTGTGTATACAGCAGGTAGGACCGGATTGGTGGTGCGGCTGCAATGTGCTACCTGCGCCATCAATTTGCGATACTGCATCATCATGTGCTTTGTGGATGCACAAAAGAAATGGCATCAGTGCCATTCTCCATCTCAATGTCTGTGATGGTGCCTTTTATGGATCAATGATGTGGAATGTTGGGCTTTTTCCATATCACTGCCACTGCTGCTAGATGCGGTGGGTGATGATAGTGGGAGTTGTGTGTTGCATATCACCAGGGAACACCGGGTGTTAAGTGTCTTGTTGGTGGGTCATGGTGCTTGAAGAAACGTTGTTTCAGTGGAGGTGCTACAACCAACCATTGCCATTTTACACAGGAAAGAAGTTTTAGTAGATGCGGTTCGTGTGGGAACACACTTTTCCACAGACGGGGATGTTGTCAGTATTGTGGATGGGGTGCACATCGTAGGTACCGACAGGTGTGAAATCATGGCCTGTGTAGTGTTTGAGGGTGTTGAGGTAACGATTGTGGCTGTATTTTGTTAATCCACCAGACGTTGTTGTTTGTGGACCACAGTTGAGCCAGTTTGCTGAATTGAACACTGCAATGACTCTCTAATCAGTGCCCGTTCTCGTTTGATGGATACTCAGGCCGTGGAGTGTGATGGTCTGCTTTGGGTGTAGCAGAGGGAGGTCGGTTTGGACACCATTCCCTCAATTGGCCTGGCTGACCACATCCAAAACATGCGTTAGGTAATCTGTGTATGCGGTGCGGTGTTGCTTGGCAGAGTCCTGGTACTTTGTTGTGTCGCTACTGTCGTAGTCAAGATTGTCAGCAGATTGGTGAGAGTCGAAATCTGTTTAGTGATTTCTTCCAACATCTCGTGGGTGTTCTGGCTGTTGTCGTTATTGTGCCGATTCCTGCATCCTGGGGCATTGTTATGCCTCTGTGATGGGACTGGCCACGCCCCCTTCCTCTAGGCATGTTATTATGATTAGGGGAGGGGATTATGAATGTGTTGATGAATTTCCCTCGCCCGTGGTGGCAGAGCCGGGTGTGGTGTCTGTGGTGATGATTATGTTCGCATCATTTACCTCGTTGATTGGATGTTTTTGGCGCCTGCTATTTTTCTCTCTCTCTAGAAATTTCTCAATTCGAACCGCAGTGGAAGTCAAAGTCTGAAGACTACCATACTCCAACAGAAAGAGCTTTTCTTTCAAAGCAGGTTCACCGCTTGATGCATCAATAAGTGTCTAAATGTAGATGAGTTAATCCTTCATGATTGGTACTATGTTACGCTCTGCTAACCAGTCGTCTAACATGGTTGGCTAGTTCTGGGAGAGTTCCTCTGATCGCCTCCATAAATTCTTGAGGTGAAGCTGGGTGGTCTCTCTTATAGCTCTATCTCCAAATCTTTCTGATAGTGCATTATCCAGCACACTGTATGTCAGTGTAGTATCTGACCCCAAGTCTGCCAGCACATGTAAGGCTTTATCCGACAACTTGGCGGCCAAATACTCTCCCATCTGTTGATCGACCCATTGATTGGCACGGCTAATTATTTCAAACTGGCACCTGTAATTGGCCCAGTCATCCTCTTCACTGAACTCAGGTGGGAGGATTACTCGGCCCGTGCCATGATAAGGAACGATGGGCATAAATCCAGGTGGGGTGTGGGAGAAATAGGTGTGAAAGCTGATGAAGGGCACGGATGCGGTCTGTCCTGTGTTGGTCGTATGTGGTGTGTTTCCATCCGTGGGTCCTGGCGATGTCATACGGGTATGGGTGACTCCCGTCGGCAGTGGTGTTCTGCATGGTATAGAGGTATTGTTGATTCCCCAAGTGTATGTATTGGTCTGGGACGATGCATGGGTGGTGGGGTATCATGCATCTGGTGAGGAGGATTCGCAGGTCACTGTGTGGGTCTCCCTTCATACGGTGGTGGTCCAGGAGAAGTATGCAGACGGTGTGTAGTGTGCATGTGCGTGTGATTTCTGATGGTAGGTGGTATCACAGGCTCTGCATTCCAATGTTTATAACACAGTACTGAGGGGTAATGTGGGGATGACGTTCGTATGGGTGGAGATGCCGGCCATGGTGCATGTGTACTTGGTCACTGGCCACCTTCACACAAATAAGGTGAACTCATTTGGCATGTGTGTGGATATTACCCCCATAGGAGACTTTGATATCAATGTCCAAGACCCGACAAAGATGTTGGGTGCCTATCATGGATGTCCGACAATGTGATATACGACATATCTGCCTGCGAGGCATCTCGGGACGCTTCGTCGCTGATCAGCGAATACTCCTGTCTACTTGGTGCTAGGGTTCCCGCACAGGGGAACTTATGGTAGTTGCTGGTGGCGGCTCTCGCCACCCTTCCATACAAATATTCCACCTCTTGATCCAGGGAATAAATATTGAAATAAAATGGAAACTGGAACAATCAGGTGTTGTAATTGGGCGAGGGTTCTCTTTGTCTGTGAGCCCCACATCAGACGCCACTTGTAGCGTCCGGGGGTATGCGCTGTTCCATATGTTGCATCGGACCGAGGCTGCTGGTTAGCTAATCTCTGGGTGTTGGATCGAGAATTGCGTCTCTCCGGATTGTACATAGACCAACCTCTAGGGTTGCTGGAATGTTCACATTACAGTTGGACCATGTGACCATTGCCGCGGAAGTCGAACCTCACTGTATCATCCTGGCTGTTCATGTCACTGGTGCATTGGTCCACTATAAATTTAGATATAAGACATTAACACACACACACATATATATATATGGTGTTTAGTTTTAATTCCACCAGAGGTACCTCAGAGATCGCTGCTCTGTATATTCCATGACGTATCCCCATGAAGGAGAGTCCTACCGGGGGTCACATCACCAACTTAATATAAGTTAAATAATCCTAGACCAGCCAACCTTTTGGCTGCGAGAGGAACATGCCTCGCGTGGGCCTCCATCACAGGAAAATGCCTATAACGCCGAAGAGGAGGAAGAGAGATGGGAAAAGGTGTCACTCTCTTATTAAAACCATGCTAACAAATGAGAAAGTGATTCAACCCAGTGTAGCTAAAAGTTGTGAGAATGCACATTAATGCATGTGAAGGTGGGTGAATGATTTTCACAGAATCCACCACCATCGCCTTATGTGAATTAACAATTTTCCTTTAGTAGATGCTGCTTTATTTATGTGGGCCTTCTTGTCAGAACCTACCATATCAGTTAGCTTTTAGGCCTATAGGTACCAAGTTTTGGCCACAAGTGGCTACCCGTGTTTCACTATCTTTGATATACTGGCATGTCTAGCGAGAATGCTCGGTTTCCATTAAAGACACCACCACGGAACATTCCTCCCACCTCCACCCACCACCCCAACCCTCAAGACCGGCAAAGTGCAAACAAGTCACATGGTGGTAGCTTTAGAATCAAATAACGATCCTGTCATATACCACATCCAGACCACAAAAACAACACAGGGACAAGTCACTTTACATAAGCATTTTTGAAAGCACATATTTTATTTGTGGTGGGGAGAGAGAAGCAGATCTCTAACTATTGTGGCCTTCGCGCGAGGGCATGAATGGATCGAAGGCCGCACCCAGTCTATGTTGAGTTAGATGGAGTTCTGCGTCCATATCTGCCACCCAACTTTTCGAGTGCGGACCATATGAGATCCGTATCCTGGAGCTAACATTTATCTGCGTTTGGGTTTAGGAACAAAATGCCCAAAGACAGCATTGCTGGGACAGCTTAATATGATATTTTCGCAGTGATTCCTACTTTGGCACGGTATCCAAATATCAGGTATCCGAAGATACAGCGGAGGTGTATGCGGCTATCGACACATTGATTCTAACTGCTTAGAGCCCCCAACAGTTTCTAAAGTCAGTTCTAACCAACGTGGCGAAGGGAGTCCAGACAATTAATAGGCCCTGAGGCCAGGGGAGCTTAGGAAGAGACAACTGCTTACATTGCTTAACAAAAGGAGGCCTACTGGTAGATAGCCAATTTTACACAACCTTGCCAGTGTATGGTGCATATATTATTCAGCAGCTTCCGGAAAAGAGGCTTACACAATATCTCCTAAGAAGCAGTCGCCCCAGGCTACGTTTTAACCTATCTTATCGAGTTAATAGTCCAGGTTTAGTCGGCTGCATGCCAGGTTCGCATATAGAGAATATGAACAGCGACCTCATTGAAAAATTGATGCTGTGCGTAGAAATAAGGTGGTGTGTTTGTTGTTGCTGTATAGTGTAACCTAAGCGAAGTGTGGTCCAAGTATTTTATATTAAAACAGGTAAGCAACAAGTTACAACGTGGATGACTACTGCCATATTACGAAATAAATGCAGTACACTAAATGGTTAAGGTCACACGACTTTGCGGTGCCTAATAGTTATTGGCACATAAATAAGAATAAATATCTACAAAATAAAACTATAAAAACAAGGTCTAAAACGGCCGTGCAGTACATATATCTGTACCTTATATAAATATTACTATAAAATGGTTACAGTGTACATATTAGTCATCAGTACAAAATTGTCCTATAATCACTGTAGTTGATGCGTCAGATACGCGGAGTGTGAGATGGCATGATACTGAGTTGCTGCTTGATGATTAGCAACAGACGAACTTTCTGATGTGGCTCATTCTCAGGAATGATGATAATAACGAATTGATGCGGATGGCTAGTAGATAGGCATGTACAAACACAGGCTATGCATTTTTGCGGATGTGAAGAATTTCCTTACTTTGCGTATTTGTTTCCGCCTCTTATATTATGGAAGGGCTACGGTGAGAAGAGAATTTTGATGCAAGGCATCTTTGCGGATTACAAGACGATATGCACTGCATAGCTCGCGCGGTGCATAAAGCAATGTACTATCCCGGCTGCAGTCAAACTGTTAATAGAAAGCACGAGACATGTGCGGTTTTGTTCAACCACTGTTTCAACGTGGCATGGCAGATCTGGCGAGATATCCGTAAACACCAACGTCCTACATATTAGTTAGTTTCTTCCATTGCGGCCAAAAGGCTGATCTGCATGAATGCCCCTCTGAAGAGCTGGTAATGAGGAACATCTTCTTTTAATTTAGATTTTGCCCCCGGTAATATCCTTCCCGGACCGTACAAAAACTTAAGTGCGGGTGTGGTACATGCGCTCCAGAGACGAGGATGAAATCCGATATGCACTGATGCGGATGTTGGATAACTAGGCAAACAGTAAGCAGTTACTCCTAGACTCGGTCTGCTCTGGCAAACACGCCTCCACGGTCTCTCTCTATTTGGTTTTCGAAGCTCCTTTTATGCTAATTAGTGGCATCACAACTGGACGTTTCAACCAAGCAGCGCACGCATCATGATAGGTCATGGTTAGTGACCACTGGTCTGCTATTCCACATCCATTACATTACAAGTATATACGCGCTATCTGTGAAGTTTATTAATTCAGCTGGGATCAACTCGTATAACCCAGCCATTTCTGGACCGATTTTAATTTTGTAAAATGTTCCGAGATCCTCGTTAAATTCCGTTAATGATTCTTACTAAGAACCGCGGAGAGGGTCTGTTTTAAAGAAATTTCGAGCACAGACCCGGAATATTCATAAGATGGCAATCTCTCCACACGCTAACGCACGTCAGTAACTATCTCCTAAAGCCGCGCATGCGCTATAGGCGATCTTTCGGACTGTTATTTTAAGCCTCTCTTATATGGGTTGTATACGCTTATCGTCGGTGGTGGTGTGTGTGTGTGCACGCGCGTGCGTGTGTATGGCTGTGTGTGTGTGTGCGTGCGTATGATGGTGGTGGCGTTTTTACATACTTGCTACATTATGTGGCATAGTGAACAAGATTACCAGTGGCATCAGTTTTGCTCTTAAACTATCTCCCTTCATTGTCACGCATGCAACTGCAAGAAAATGTGACATTTATAACTAGCATATACTCAAGGAAGATGATGACCCACGCCTTTGCTCTCAGTCTTGACAATTTACTTAGGGACCCCGACGACGTATATAGTTGACCAGTAGTTTGCAAAATCAAAGCAATCATAAGCTGTCGCAACATGAAGGTGAGTGACAAATCTGGTGATACTACGTTCTCGCATTCCAGCGTTATGGCCAAAAATGTGTATTCCAGTATGCACTTTGTGGCCGCTGACCTAGATATGTAATTTCTTGTCCTGATACCCATAGAAGTTGGTCACCGATAATATGAAAGGATGGGTCAAATTTGGTGAGTCTACCTCATCACGTTCCCGATTTATCACTACAAATGTGTATTTCTGGATGCACGTATTGACCCCATGACCTAAATATTGAACATTTGATTTAAAACCAAAAACACCAATATGAATGTATGTTACCGATTTGATCATTCTACCTTACATAAATGCGTATTCCGGTGTGAACTATGTGACCCCGTGCCCTCGATTGTTGACATTTTGATTCCAAACTAAAAACGTTTCTAGCCACTTATAATATCAATATATGTGCCAAATTTGGCGATTCTACCTCATAGGATTTCCGAGATATGCCTTGGACAGAGGGCGGGCGGGTGGGCCGGCGGACGGGTGCACGCACCCAGAGAACAACAAAGGTAAGCTATTAAATATGTTGATAATATGGCAGCAACAGCGCCCAGTCAAATTAGTTTCAAAATATTAAACAGCATGTTTATTAAATTGTAAAGACATACAATTCGTACACGAACGATTAGTCCGTCATCAATTAATCGTTCGTTACGAACTTAGCTACAACATGTATGACGTAATTGATTATGACGTCGTCCTATGCGCCATGTAGCAGATTATGACGTCATATGATTCATTCATAAACTGGACTCATCCATTCTAAGTGAATATTAAGTCAATGGGCCACAAAGTTATGCGTTCAGATATGTTCCGTATCACATTAGTATTGCCACCAGCACAGGCTTTGTGCGTGAATGTGTGATTTTTACTGATCTCTACTAGATAGTACAGAATACATCTGATCCAACACAAATAGGGTTAACTGAATAGCAGGTACACCACATTACTTTTTATGGAAGCGGTATCCGGTTACATAGCTTGAGTCGATTGGTCTTGATCTTATGGCGTCATCCCTTCCTCGCATTTTGGAGATGTAGATCTTTAGATGATTGACGGTTGCAACGATACGTCAAAGGGGGCCTGGTGCTGATTGACGGGCCTAATGACCCATGAAAGTGTTAGGGGACGTGGCCTAATTCAAAATACTGATTATCTCATAATTCTCGACCAGTCATCGCAGTCTCTTATACAGCTACCAATGTTTGGCCTGTAGATTTAGACAGGTATAACGAGGTGGGAGACGGTCACTTGGCCTTGAGGTCATCGCAGTCTCTTATACAGCTACCGATGTTTGGCCTGTAGATTTAGACAGGTATAACGAGGTGGGAGACGGTCACTTGGCCCCTCAAGGCCTATCAGAGCAGCCACTTATACAGATGCCAATGTTTGACTTGTGGAGCTATTGGCACGATTAATGAGCCGTGAATTTGTTTAGGGCATGGCCTGCTTCAAATATTGATGACGTCATAACTCGCCATCAATCTGGGTAGCTACTTATGAGGTCGCCAATGTTTGTTCTGCGGAACCATGCAAACTCGTAGCGGTCTTGGTATTGGGATCACTATAGAGTCATAATGTGTTCAACTATGCATGTGGTTTACTACTGCCACTACTATTAGTACTACTGTAGAGGCAATGAGTGTATACTCTAAATGTTTAAGATTAGGAACTTGGCTGTATCATTTCCTGGACTAGAACAAGGCAATATAGCAATGACAATACATGTATGCCCAGCACATGGGGAGCTTCTATCACGAAGCTGAAGGCCCCGGCAGAAGCTGCAGAAATATCTCACAACATACTATCACTAACCTCTATGCAACACGACCTAATTATAATAATAGTAATACTGTTAATAATATTAACAATAATAAAAACATTAATAATACTAATATTAATATTATTAATAATAATAATAATAAAAATAAATAGTATAATATGATTATAATAAGGCCAATGTTCAGACCCCAGACTTACACCCCGAAAAGCTTGCTGACCATTGCACAGGCTCTGTGGAAATGTTGGACAGTCGTCCAGTCAAAATATTTTCAAAATATTTGTCAGCAGGCGTATTAAATAGTCAAGCCACTCGCGTGTACACGCATTTGCCTATCTGTGCAGTGTGATAAAACCTGTAGATGCGATTCATACTCCAGATTTATAACACATTCAACAAGTGCCGGCCTACCTGACGAAAGAATGGCTGAGTAGATAGCGAGCATACTCTAAAAGGATTAACATTTCATAACTCTTCAGATGTGGGTTTATTTGGCCAACTCTGTGATGATGTCATAACTCTCAAGTGCTCAGAATAACCTCTTATACTGTCGCAAATGTATTGAAAGGATAATGATTTTTGAAAGTGTTATGGTCAGATCCTACTCCAAATATGGATGACGTCATAACCCGTGGCCAATCGGTGCAACTGTTTATCTGCTCACCAAGGTTTCTTCTGTGGAGTTAAGGAATATGAAAAGGCATAGGGGTACTACTACTACTACTACTACTACTACTACTACTACTACTACTACTACTACTACTACTCCTACTACTACTACTACTACTACTACTACTCCTACTACTCCTACTACTACTACTACTACTACTACTACTACTACTACTCCTACTACTACTACTCCTACTACTACTACTACTACTACTACTACTACTACTACTACTACTACTACTACTACTACTACTACCGCTACTACCGCTACTACCACTACTACTACTACTACTACTACTACTCCTACTACTACTACTACTACTACTACTACTACTACTACTACTACTACTGCATAGGTAATGGGCATATATTCTAAGGATTTAACATTAAAACACACCTATAGCGTGTTTCTGACCCATACAAGACAATATAGCAATCACCCCTAATTATAATAATATTCATTATAATAATATTAATAAAAATTAATATTATAATAATAAGGTCGACGTTTCGGCCTTAGATTTACACCTGTGAAAGTTGTCTGCTCATGCTACAGCTCCATGCAAATATGTTGGCCAATCATCCAGGCAAAATATTTTCAAAACATTCGCCAGCATGCTCTTCAGAGATGTCATCATAGCGATTAAGCAGCTCACATGTTTAAAATGTTTTAAGATTTTTTGTTGGGAAACAACTCGCACCTGCACCACTGTAGACTACAATCTGCGAGGAGTGTCTGGGAACTACCCAAAATAGATCGTAGACAGTCTGTAGAATTGAAGCGGCGCAAGCACAGACACAAAAATGCATGCAGTGATTGGTGCTTTTTTAGTAAATTTTCGATTTTAACGTTTATGAATGTCAACTCTGACTGGCTGTATTGGTGTCTGTGGTGCGTAGACTCCTACAAGTGCTTGTGGCTGTGGGTTTGCGTACGGAATGTGGGAGTGTGCAGTTGTAGACTTATCCTGGGGTTGGTGGGTAGGGTGTAGAATTGTATGAGTAGGTCGCCGGTTGGCCCTGGAGAGTGCTGTTGTGTGTGGGATTCGGGTGAATGATTTTGAACAAGCAGGTGGTTGTAAAGCATTATGCTTAGATTTCTGGTCAAGCTTTATAGTGAACAGCTTGAAGTTAAAACGTAAAGATCTTAAATACGTGCTTAAGACACCTTATACACGAAGACCTACCCAGTTATGCCATGTTAACATGCTTCGTAAATATGTTCAAAGAGATTAGGAGGATAATGTAAAAATAGGTGCATTAATTGGTGATCCTTCATGTTAAGAACCTGAAGAGACCCACTCCACTCAGGCCTATGAGCCAAAGGAGACATTTGCGATCCAAGGTTGGATAACAACCCGGCCTTGAAAATGTTACCAAACAGAGCTTCCTGAGAAAAACAATCTGTTATCCTTGATTTGATTGTCAGTCATTATTCTCTTTTCTCAAATACTCCGGGCAGTAGCTAGCGATCATGATACTAACATGACGTTCTTGTTTCTTGCCTGGATATGGATCGTTGGCAATTTCAGCAAATGTCTTAGTATTTTAGCGAGTTATGAGCGAGCTAAAGCACTGTAGAAGGAGCGACAACCTTCAGCAGACAACGTACTGTCAATAAATGCATACATTTTCCTCTTGTCCGATTCCAGATTGATAGTAATCTTATTTGTACTTCTGTCAGCAATGACACCACTTGATATGTTCAACAATTTCTCAGAATGGGACTTTGACTGGAATGGGTGTCATATCCATGGCATGGCTGTCATATCGCTTGAAAGCAGATAGCTTGGCTTGCTCATGTACTGATTGCTCTGAGGCATGCAATCCAGCACGCTCCTTCATGCTTTCACTATATTCTCCTAGTTTTGTCTGCGTTAACATACACTCCTTTCATGTTAGGCCAACCACGCCGCCATCACCTTTGACGTCACGTATTTATTGGTGACTCATTTGCCATATTACTCCAAATTCCATTGACATGACCAGTACCCAGCCAAACAGCAAACTGGCCCTCGTCAAATGAATGCGCTACATCTGCAGGAAGGGCCAGCATATCCAGTTGATAAACATGTGTCCAACGTGAATAATTAGTGCGATCTGCTGAGAAAAAAGATGACACCATTGAAAGTTGTGATGGTAAATTCAGAGGCCAATTACCTTGACGCTCACTTCCTATATAGTTGAGTAGGATTTCAACTGCATCAAGAAACATTGTCCAGTACTGAATTATAGATGTTTTGCAACCTTCCTGGTTGAACTGATCTAAGAGTAGAAACACATGATTAACCAAAGTATAATATTTAAGTGAGCAACTGCATTAACCGTTTGCTGCTCAGTGCTACTCAACAATTTTCATGGGTATCTTCTATTTGGTGCCACACTTCCTCCAGAATGCATCTTCTCTTATCAGAATTACACCACTTTTCAAATTATGTTAACTTCAGTTGCATGAGTGCCTCCTAATGAAGTGCTAGACCATGCACTGCTCTGTGAAATTGTTTTCCAGCAAGCATCATATCTGGCCGCATAGACACTACTTTCTACCCACACTTTGCCAATAGCAGCTATGTAGCAACAGGCACTGTGGAATCCACCCAGATGAAGGACATAGTCCCGAACTCATACATTTTGCCCCATCTTATATGTTGAGCCACTGCACAGAGGTGCTGGTCCACAGTTTGGATTGCACTTTTTTGGCCGGAAGCTTAATTCATTTGCTGGCTTCTTATCATTGTTGTGTAGACAGCTGTTGGATCAGCTGGCTGCGCATCCATAGTTGCATCATATGTTGCTATTGTTTGTGAATCTTTCCTCTTGGGTAGGGATGCATCATAGCGTGGTCGGAATGGTATCGTTTGGATGGTGGTCTTAGTTATAGCTATAAGAAATGCTATAATACCATGCAATACCTTTCACATGAAACACCCATGTAAGATCTGGTACTTTTAAGCAAAAGAGAATTCCTCGTGGCATTAGCATTTTCAATTCGTGGACGTTCAGGACATTGCCGTAGCTTAGTATAATACATTAACGTCTTTAGTTTCATGCCATCATCAGAGGAAAGGTAGAGCGACTTTTGATGCCCAATTTTCACTCTTTCTACTACCTCATTGCCGCTGCTATGTAGGGCGACCTATGCATACCTTTACAGACAGAGGTGATGTATTGCCCACCTTATATCTTGTATAGTGCATCATTGGACATTATGCTGTCTGGCCATCCGTGTCCAGTGATGGTGCATACGTGTTTGCAGTGGCAGGAATCACGTTTTCTGAAAATGCATTTGTAGCTGTCCAACTGGTACGGTTATATAGCATCAACGAGAATTTGTGTTGTATAAACATAGTCTTTATGTCAAGGGCATCTTTGAACTATGAATCGATATGCTCCAGAAGGATTGGACAGCTATGTTGCCCATGACGCAGTGTGCAGCAATATCAACAGTACTAAAAGCAGTGAGCCCAGGATTTTTCTTTTCCTCCAGACAATCTCCTCGTGGTGAGCCGATTGATGTCTAAAGCTCTATAGACTTCACTAACTTTACTCGTACTCTCAGCTTGGTGTCTGCAAGTAGTAGTTCCAATAGTGGTAGCTCATCTTCATTGCGACTGGCCTGATGTAGTACATATAGGATCTGCTAATCGCGTCGAAGACTTGTAGCATGCCAGTGCCCATTTGTGGAAATCCCAGTGTTTGGACATGACTACTGACACTGATCTGGTAAGTCATCGATCCTGTCACAGATGCGGCATAGAGCAACATGTGATAGGATTTTCCACATCCATTAGATAGAGTACAATGAACTGCAGATTGGCTGGGCCTAGGTGGCTTCAAGGGCTTGCATAGCATCGAAAGAGAGCCTTGGCCTACTGCATCGGTGTGAAGGTGGTGCATAAAAGCTGAATTGATTAGGTGCATGATTGGTTTTGAGACAATGCCCCTTGCGTATTTGAATCGTTCACTGCTCATGCATCAGGTTCAAATGAGTAGAGGTGAGACGAGCTGGTCGCCTTTCAAAAGCAGTTGCTGTGTCAGAGCAACCAACTAATTTGAGGTGAGCTTAATGGCAATTAGAGTAATTATTGACAAGGGTTAATTGACCAGGTAATTAAGGATGATTGACAGGATACCCATCTGGACTTGTCTTTTCCTGTGAACTCGTTTGATCACGAAGCCATGCCCCTCGTTAAATCACGTGCCACCAGGCATCCTGCGCTGTGAGCTTAAAGGTAATTAGCATAATGCTGATTGACGAGGGTTACTGGGTGTAATTAAAGATGATCTTTTGGTGGCATGTCAACCGCTCAAGGGTTAATGTATTATGTAATGAGGAATGACCAGGTTACATGACTGAACACGTCTTTTCCTGGGAACTCGTTCGATAATGAAGCCCCACCGCCTCATTAAATCACAGGTCTTAAGGTATCCAATGAGGCATGCTTACGGGTAATTAGTGTATTGATGCGTGATGAGCGCACCTCAATAGGCATAAGTATGATTGACAGGCTACATATCTGGACACGTCTTTTTCTGACTCTGGGAACTCGTGCAATCATGGGAGATTCTAAATGGTCAAGATATAGAGTAGGGACAATTGTGAAAGACGTCTCCATTAGTCTAATGGGTTGATCATTATTAAACTTCTGAAAAACAGCTCTTTTAGCCATGACAATGTACAAGGATCGATGCATAGCGTAATGCCAATCAGTTAGTTATTAACTGACTGCGTGTAGCAATCGTCAGTCGCACAAAGTTAAGCAAATCAATTTTCAATCATGTTAGGGAAATAACTACTGATTACATTTTTAACGTGTCTCGAACGGCCACGCAATATTTTGGAAAAATTCCAGTTTAAGTTGACTCAGGGTTTGGACAGGTTATATGCACTGGGGTCTTTCATGGTGTTATTCAATTAAAACAATACGTGTTATTTCACATTTCACAATTTTTTAATAAAATTAACTCTCAGTAACTCTATACAACTGCTAAAATATACATCCGATAAATATACAGATGATACAAATATGCACACGAATAAGTGGGGGAAAAAATGTAAAACCAATACAAACAATAATAATTTAATTAAAAGATAAAGGTTACGAATATTTCACGTGGGATCCAGTGACCTGTAAAAGTTAAGCGATATACATAGAGAATGATTCGGCTGAGGTATTATGCAAAACCGATTTTAGAGCTTTTAATTGAATAAATAAATTTGAAAAAAATGATCTAAGCGATACTGAACCCCTAACAGGTTTGGTGTAAAGATAGGGTAGGGATTTGTACAGCATTAGAGTTTTGGAGATAGTAACTTTCAAAGCGTGAGAGGGTGTGTATAGGGTATATTTTAAATAGGTTAAGTATTGGCTTAAAAACCGGTTCAATGTATGAATATATAACATAATTTACTCGAGGCGCACCCTCCTCCCACCCCAACCACCCACCATATACCTATGCACACACATGCACATTTCTAACCGATAATAATAAAGCGGAAGATGAAGGGTATGCCCGTAATCTTCTACATTATGGGTTAGAACAATATGCATCATGCAAATGTGACATCTCATCCGCCACCAACCCACCCTATCCTATAACTATGTATCGCCTTCTGCACATATCTAACCGATAATAAAAATGCAGATTACTTACCCCCCCCCCTCGATAAAGGGTATGCTAGTAATCTTCTACGTTACCGTCTAGCATATTAAACAGCGTACAGAAATGCCAGCTCAAATGGTCTCAATCGTTTCCTCCAACACACCCGCACGTATTCCAACTCGTTCATGCTCAAAACCCCCATACACACCAGATTATGCTTGACACCCATGACCTACCCCGATACGAAAGCACCCCCTCAACGTTCCCCACCCCACCCCAAGGCTATTGTAAAATTATATGCTAGGGATACCATGAAAGCCATTAGTATGATAGTCGTTAAAAATTAGAATTTTTTTGTAAGTTTCTCAGTATCCTTACCCAAAGTCTATGATCTTTATTCCTAATGATAGTATAAGGATACTGAGCGAACGTTTCGAGATTATGATCGTTGACCGTGGCTAACAGAGTATCGAATCCCAACCCCTTATTCCTGTAATTCAACGTTAAGCCCTTAATTTTTCAGACTTTCTTGATATCTCCAGTCTGTCCATCTAGCTGTCTGTATGTGTAACTCTTCAGGCCAGTGCTGGCACACTCTTGTGCACATTTACCACACAACACAAAGTACACACGTTTGTTACATTTGTATGGGAGGACAGGAAAGAATACATCTTTAGGAGGCAAACCTACGATATCCACGTATGCTATATACTCGTCTGCTGCGGCCTGGTGATGCAAACGTATGGCATTGGTACAGCCACCGTACAGTGCATCACATGCAATAGGCGGTATGTGATACGCTCTAGCATTCAGAAAAGCGTTAATGTTAGGGTCGTTAAACCTCTGGGCCTTGAAATCACAACCCCACATTTCGACTACCTTCAAACCCATGCGTCTAAGCTTACTAGATTTAGAAAGCGCCTTCTGATACACTTCATCTAAAGTTAGACCAGGCTCAAAAACTGACTTGGTAGTCATACAGTTTCTAAGCACACAGTTCGGGCAGGCATGCACGTACCAGCCATAGTACTCGAAGTACTCATCCATGTCCGGGCAGTAACCGTCCAGCGATCAGTTAAACGCTTCGGGTTCACCACCAGTTAGAGCGTGTTTAATAAACACATTCTTAGAATGAGCCAGGTAATCTGGCCACTTACACACTTCTATGGAGTAACGTTCCTTGGTACATAGGTTAACGTACCCAATAACAGGTGGAGCTACTAGCTTAAGTTCATTTAAGTAGTTAGCCCTAAACACCTTATTATATAATGATGCTAACGTCATAGACGACACAGACCTGCAGTAAAGTTTCACGGCATTCCTAAAATTGAAAACACCATCTTTGGCCGCGTCATACCACGAGTCAAATTCCTTATCAGGCTGACAAAGACATTCTGTCAGTGCCATAAGCGTCACTCGAGGGATACGCTCCCATATAATCAAATAACACATTACTGTATAGGATATGGAAAAATCCCTTTTCGCTAGGTAGATTGAATATCGTGGGTAGTTGATGTAGTTGAATTGAACGAAACTCTAGACTGTCCTTAAAATGAACACACCACTTTATTACCGTTCATTATTACGTTGGACGGTTTAAGCTCTGTGTTTCTAAAGAGCCACTCCATCACTAGATGCAAGTCAAAACCACAACTGTTATGAGCTATAGCAATGTAGTCAAGAAAATGTAGAACATTAGTCTTATGCTTACCATTGCGCTCAGATTTCGTAGCTAATAACCGCTGCATGAAATCTGTTAGAGCATTCCGAGCAATACTCGTCATGGGGTTTGCTAATGCATATGGAGCAAGCTATCTGAACTACGAAATAAATAACCCAATGACGCTTTGACACTTGGTTCCATTCAAAATCATAAAAGACGAAACGTTGAGGGATGGACGATAAGTCCTTATTCCTGTCTGTAGGGTCATGTGCCTTACGCTTCGCCGCTACCTCATATGTTCTTCATTATAACTCTGCATATAACAAACTTGGTCACGTAAAGCAACTTCATTCTTGCAACTAAGACATTTACCCTGACCGCAATGATGTTTAGAGCGAGAAGCAGCGTCTTGAAGTTTGTGACAGTCCCCACAAGACATCGGCATTGCGCACATTCCAAAGTTGACATGATTGTTGTAGCAACGCTCGCTCTTAATTCATCTGCTACAAGCTTCGCAATAGCGGTTAGCGATCTGCTTACAGGGTGGAGTCACTTGACATAAACGACAGTGTTTTACGCAACAGTGTTGATCGCGTTGAGCTTAAGTAACATCGCAATCATCACAGTAATACCTGCAACCTTTCAAGGCCTTATTGATGGTTACGTATGCGTAATGATCATTACACATATATATGGGCAGAATTTGAATGCAATTATCCGCACCCCTGTATATGCAGCGTTTATTGTCGGACTTGCTATGCACTCTTAGAGAAATGCCACATGGGGCCAAATGTCTTGGAATGCCTCCCAATCATCAGGCCCGCAAGCCACATCAGTAGGCACACCTGCCTGGGCATGCAGTTCTCGAATTTTCGGCCGTTGATGATGATTATCAACTAAACGGCTTACAACTAGGAGTTTAGCCGGCCTTCTAATCCACATACGGTCGGCCTTTGATGCTGATAAATCTAGAAAACATATCCTGATCGCTACACCTCAGGCCATACACATATTATCTAGATTCCTAACAGTGATACAGCTTTTTTCTCAGCGTGGCTTCGAACTCCAACTCATCGAGATATAATTTGGCAAGATTATTATTCCACCCTGATTCGCTAGGCATTTCTACGTGAAAAATCTCCATAGAAAAGTCCCCATCGAGACATACGTCTCTTTGAGATTGACTCACTTCAGAAATTGCGTTCGTTATTTCTGTAGCCGTCAGATCTCGGACTTGGGCAAAGTCCACGTGGATTGGGGTGTTTAAAGCTGGGTGATTTATCGTGACCCTGCTGTAATCTTGAGGTGATACATTCACGCTTGCATAAAAGCTCTCTAATATTCTTTCAAATATAGAGTGCACACGCTCTGAAACGTCAACCAAATTCTTTGTAATACTGGCATCTGGATTACAGTTGACAGAGTATCATCAGAATGTCTGTCACACACACACACACACACGCACGCACGCACGCACGCACGCACGCACGCAC
The DNA here is from genome assembly GCA_034401795.1 of Chaetoderma sp. LZ-2023a. Classification (NCBI taxonomy): domain Eukaryota; kingdom Metazoa; phylum Mollusca; class Caudofoveata; order Chaetodermatida; family Chaetodermatidae; genus Chaetoderma; species Chaetoderma sp. LZ-2023a. The sequence continues at coordinate 6,102,819 of CM067361.1, read as the reverse complement.
GCACGCACGCACGCACGCACGCACGCACGCACGCACGCACGCACGCACGCACGCACGCACGCACGCACGCACGCACGCACGCACGCACGCACGCACGCACGCACGCACGCACGCACGCACGCACGCACGCACGCACGCACGCACGCACGCACGCACGCACGCACGCACGCACGCACGCACGCACGCACGCACGCACGCACGCACGCACGCACGCACGCACGCACGCACGCACGCACGCACGCACGCACGCACGCACGCACGCACGCACGCACAAACACACACACACACAATCGGAATTCCCACCATCTACATCGTTCCACCGATCATATTAGCTTCCATATTCGTTTCAAATAAATTAACTCTGCAGACTTGAGCCGATTTAGTTTTGCAATTCTGGTAATTATTCATACTAGTCTTCTTAATCTTCTTCTTAACCGGAGTATAGGGCACGCTAACAGAGTTGCTAGAAGTGGGGTGGGGGTTGCGAGAGGTGTTGGGTTGATAGCATTGGGGTGGAGGTGGTCGAGTTGGCTAGAGTGGTCTGGGGGTCTGGGGTGGGGCATCTGCATTAGCGTTGTTGGAGATCGGGGACTCGAATGGTCTCCAAAATTAAAAAGGAAATCTCCTTACCCGTGCATTAAAATATCTATATTACATTGCAATACATCGTCGGCTTCAGAATTATAACAGGTGTGAAGATCTTGGGAGATATTTTGCTCTTCAAAAAAAAATTAAAAATATATCCCAACATTTCCACATACGTTATAGTATTTAAAACAGTTTCACTCAGTACCTCACCCGAATCCTGCTCTATGGCCCAGTTTAACTTCGCAGGCTCTGGCCCCTGCACAAACTCGTCACTCCTCGAGATTACTGAAGCGGCTCTAGGGCTTGATCTTACTGAAGATCGCTTCGATGTTGTAGTTGTCGTCGGCATCAGCGATGACGGAACCGATGCCGCTCCACTCACCATTGCCGACAACATAAATTGAGAGTAAGTTCGCAATGCTGCAAAACAAAAAAGGATAAAACAAATTAAATTTTATAATCCTAGACAAGTTTTTTCTTTTCACGGTCATATGTAGTTGTCATAAGTCGCTGTCATAAGTCACTGTCATACGTCGCTGTCATAAGGCTCACCTATTTCGCAACACCATCAAACCCACCGACCCCAAATCCCTAAACCTAGCATACCAATCGCACACCCAGCAACCTCTCAACAACCTCAACCCCATAAACCCCACAACCACTCCTACATCCCTCAGCCACAACTACCCCGAACACCCACCCCACCCACCCCAGCCTAGACAACTCACCTGCACCAGCCACAAACCCCAGATCCCTCACATACCTAGCAACCCCCCCCCCCCACCACACACAACCCCTACAACCACTCCCCCACACCACAACCACCCCAACACCCCACCACCAGCCTAGTCAACTCACTCCACCCAGAGCCCACGCCCCACCCAACCAGCCTGGCCCAGTTCGAACAAAAACAGTAAAGTCTATACTCACTTACATTCAGCTTGACTAGGGAACAGTTCTACGTGATCGTAGTATGATAAGGAATTGGTTTCAGTCATCGCCAGTCTGATTGCGTCTCTTAGGTGAGTTAATGCGTGCAGCGCTCGGTCTGGTAGATCATCAGGATGGATGTTGTGAGAGTTTAATATACCCTCCAGGAGGGTTAATGGAGGCACCGTAAACTCTCTTTCGATGGTTAGCGCTTGGCTAACGCTGGAGAAATCGAGCTCATTACGATTGACAGCATCTAATACCGAATAGCCAAGGGGATGCTCTATCGATCTGGGGTGCTGAATACCCCTCGCCCCCCCCCCCCGCCCCCGAGCACTACCGTCTCAACTTCTGCCAGGGCGTTGACCGCGTGCTGCTTGGCCGATGTACGAGATTCGTGTTCTTCTTCTTCAGAATCTTCGGCGTTGTCATTCTCGCCTGTCAGCCACCTCTTGCACCCGCCTACCAGTGGCTGGTAATTAGAGTCCAGCTCATCGGCCGAACGCTTACGCGCGCCATTGGTGTTCTCAAGAATCGTCTGCAGATTAAAACAAATGACAAATATTTAAAATATTTTGTAAAAATATATTAGTTCGTGGGAGGTAACTACGTCATTCCGTTCTCGAGCTATAACTCATTATGCAAAGGGCGGTAACTCACATTTTTGATGAGATCGAGCTGCAATTTTTAAAAAAGGTCTAAACTTTTAACTTAAACTAACATTATGTGCGGGTCTAAACGGTATAATATCTTCGAGTTACATTCAGCTATTAACGCATAAAAACTCGGCTTAGGGTTCAATATACATTAATAATTAAGTGAAACATATTTCTATGTTTCAAACCTGTAGTGAGTAAGACGCTAACCGGATAAACCTACATCACCATGGATACACCCACGCCCCCAGGCGTGAGTCTAGACCCTAGCATTGGGAACTAGCATATAAACGCCTCAAATATTACAACACACACATACACCCACGCCAAAGCCCCTATGACAAAATGTAATACACGCCCACAAAAACTGGTCGCTTTTACGTGTTAGTCGCCGGACCAAATTAACTTGAAGTATTTCGACTTAATTTTGATTTTTGGGAGTTATATTTTTTGTATTTTATTTTTATTTTAGCCTTACGATAGTGTGACAATACTTGACCCGCTTCATACTTTATAAATTAATATATAATTTAAAAAATACGAATTTTGGTCATCCAGGGAGCGTTACATATATATTTTTAATTTGTGATTTTGGACAATTTACGAATTGAAATAGAGTTACATATAATAGGCGCTGTATGCCTTATGACCAAATCGTTAGAGCGATTTTCCTCGTATCTAGCTCCCGGTTAGGGCTGGGTGGTATACCGGTTTCACACCGTCTCACGGTTTTTATGGCGACAGTTTAAAAACCATTACGAAAATAGAAAACCTGAAAAACCGTCCGTAAGATCGCCATTGCGCAAAATCTGGTGACTGTCCTAACTAGTTTGTTCTTGACTTGCAGTTTAATATTATCATCTAGTGTAACCATTTGCTACTAGAGACATAAAATACAGTCATCTATAACTATTAGCCGTGGGGAAGCAAGGGTTTTGGTGAAATCCCAACAAATCAGCTGAGGATGAAACTAGGCAAATATGATTTGATTTGCCAGCAATGAATTTTACATGACGTAAGCGCTGCGGGTTCAATGTAAGATTGAATAATTTGAAAATCTAAATTTCTTTGCAACAAATAATCCTTTTTTCAATTCGAGTTTGTACTATGTTTAATTAGGATTCCAAATGTGACATGATACAAAACAAATCAAGAAATGCGTTGTGAAAACAATGACCCTTTACAATGAACTCCCAATCCAAACAAATCATTATTTCCCTTAGATTTCGACAAACAAAAAATGATCCATCACGGACTAAGACATACGAGACAAATTGCTTGAACGCCCGAGAAATGAAAACGATTAAGTCGCTTCTTACATTGGCGGAGTAGTTACAAGTAAAATACACCTCTTAGCCTCTCAAATACGAGCAGGCGTAATGTGATTGGTTGTTAACAAATTCCTTCCGTCGGGATAGTCACTACTATCGATTTATGAATGAAATTCGTAGTATTTTTTTTATCACATGACTTTTCTGCTCGATAGGCGTTAGAATCACATGGTTTTGTTTTACGGCCCGGTCTTTTTCGTCTTCGTATATCTTCAAGTACGGAGTGTTGATTTAAGTAGATTTAAGTTAGATTCACGAATCATTGCGTTTATGTTGTCAAATTATCATAATCTCTTTATTATATGACATATGAACCTCGAAAAATAGTCAAACACATTTTTTGTGAGAATTCTTGAGACGCGATTTCCGGTAAATGACTACTCTTTTGTTACGTGCTGAATGACATTCACCCACTTGGACGACAGTTTATTGAGGAGTATTACTAAATGCTGAGTACTCGAATAGAAACACATGACTTACTAGACTAGATCATACTGTAGGTGGTTATACGAACTCTAACCGGATGCGCGGTACTCTACTAGGAGCCTAAACTTGCTCTCATATCCGGGTTCCTACTACACGCATTAGACTTTACTACGCTTTCGAAAATAGTTACCTAATAACAGTGTTGAAAATCAACATTTTAGTAGTTAGAGTGTTATTTTCACGACATCACATGAACCAGACTTTATTTATTTTATTTATTTTAACCACTATTTTGAGATAGATAGCGTCGAAGTGAACAGTCGTACGTGGTTACCGTTCTAATTTCGTGTCAATTTATGTCAGTTGTCAAATCGCAAAATAAATGTACTGTAGCTAATAAAAACGGCATATTTTTATATTTCAAATTATTTTTGATCATTCTAACCCCTTAAACTGGTATTTCGTTAATACCGGTTTAATTAGTGATACCGTCACCGGTTTTCTTTTAGGCCAAACCACCCAGCCCTACTCCCGGTTATTGCTAGCTGCCCGATGGTTAGAGCTGCTGGGAGTGGCGTTATCGCTATGTCTAACTAATCTCATAGTAATTGTAATCATGCATCATGCAGCTATGTAACTTATCCAGTATACAATATATATATATATATATATATATATATATATATATATATAATATTATATTTATATATATATATATATATATATATATATATATATATATTATATATATATATATATATATATATATATTAACATACGCGTAGCATTCATTGGGTAACAACGTTGATACACGTCTATCATTATTATTGTGTGGGGTTATTACTTATTTAGGCAATGTAGCTCAACAGTCGATGAGTCTCGCTTAAATAAGTAAGAACAGACAAATAATAATAATAATCTCGATAATAATACTGATAATAACGCTACTAACGTCAATAATAATAATAATAATAATAATAATAATAATAATAATAATAATAATAATAATAATAATAATTTTAATAAATAATAATTACCTCAAACGCAACAGGAGTCTTCTATCTATCAGTCTTCTGAGATAGCTCTAGTGTTTTCCATCTTCTTAAATCTAAAAGCGGTTAAATAACTGCAGCAAGGCAGTAACTTGTACACTTTTGAAATGCGAGCGTTCGAATGATCTTTTGCTTCGATGCACGATGCCTATATAGAATCTGTCTCAGAAAATAGTGATACACATCTGTTGGGCGCTAAATTATGATTAGGCAAACTTTCAAAAATGTGAAGCCGTCATCGCGCACATGTTACATGTCAAAATCTATATACTATTGTTTTAGTCATTTTTAAAACGCATGCCGACCATTGTTTAACAAATATGTTTAACGATTTTATGTATAAAGTCACATTAATGCTGTTACGTTGACATAATCTTTAGGCTCAGCCACGGCGTTCACTGCTCAGTTATTGAACGTTAACGAGTTCACATGTTCATGAGTTTTTTTTAATAAACGGTAAGCTCCTTAATATTTGAGATGCACAGCTGCAGGATTAGTACGCTAACGAGTTTTTGGTCAAGTTTCAAAATTGAAATAGCTAATGATCAAAGTACAAACTTGAGGGAATAGATAGATTTCAAAAGTTTCTAATAGCAATTGACACATTCTTAGTATGACCAAAATTCTACCTAAATTCACTCGTGAAGGCTAGCATAAACTGGATTACTCTATACATCGAGCTAGTGATTTCATCCTTATTACCGTCACAAAGCTCGACGAGCTCAGCCATATACATCTGAACATATGCTTCCATGATTTCGATATATTATTATTATTATTATTAGTAGGTAGTAGTAGTAGTAGTTTAGTAGTAGTAGTAGTAGTAGTAGTAGCAGTAGTAGTAGTAGTAGTAGTAGTAGTAGTAGTAGTAGTAGTAGTAGTAGTAGTAGTAGTAGTAGTAGTAGTAGTAGTAGTAGTAGTATTCTTATTTAAGAGGTGTGAAATGTTGTACAGCTCGATACACCCGGCTAGCACTTACCTCGATTAGTAAAAAGAAAAAAGTCAAAATGTATACACAATTTAAACATCCTGCTCATATCTTACTTAGCGGCCCATCTCAAGCCGGAAAATGCACCCTACTAAGCGAAATAATTAGATTCAGAGCTTAGCTATTCAATAAACTCATCTGAACGAATAATATTATGCTACGGTTCGTATCAACCCGCTTATGAAGGACTCGGATCAGATGTAGAACTATTTTCCGGAATTCAAGATTTAGAAATGGATTCCATCGTAGCTAATCTAATTATTCTCGACAACCTGATGGAGTACGTAGATAGTAGGGTTACTGCATTGTTTACGAGACGAGGGCATCGCGAGAATTCGATGATAATTCATTTGATTCAGAATATTTTCTTGAAAAATAAGCACCACCAAAATATTTCGCTGAATTGTCATTACATAATCCTATTTAAGAATCCTAGAGACGTATCCAGTATAGTTACATTGGCTCGTCAAATGTATCCCAGACGTAGCTCGAAATTGCAGGATTCATATATCGATACCACTGCGTGAGCTCACCGTTATTTACTCATAGACCTCTGTCAGACAACACCTGAACATCTGAGATTACGTACCACTATGTTACTGTACCAAGTTTGCGTAGTGTACGTAGCTATGTCTAATAAGAAAGCTTAAGAAAAGTTGAATGATAATAATAATAATAATAATAATAATAATAATAATAATAATAATAATAATAATGATAATAAGCTTTGCAGGTCTAAAGTTGTGGTTAGACCCAGGTCTAAGTTTAAAAGAGGCCGTAGAACTGACAATATCTCAAATTAATTATAGCTAGAAAAGAGACGTGTATAGCTAGAAAAGAGACGCGTATAGCTAGAAAGGTGACGTGTATAGCTAGAAAAGAGACGTGTATAGCTAGAAAAGAGACGTGCATAGCTAGAAAAGAGGCGTGTGTATAGCTAGAAGAAAGACGTGTATAGCTAGAAAACAGACGTGTATAGCTAGATAAGAGACGTGTATAGCTAGAAAAAGAGACGTGTATAGCTAGAAAGGTGACGTGTATAGCTAGAAAAGAGACGTGTATAGCTAGATAAGAGACGTGTATAGCTAGAAAAGAGACGTGTATAGTTAGACAAGAGAGGTGTATAGCTAGAAAGGAGACGTGTATAGTTAGAAAAGAGACGTGTATAGCTAGAAAGGAGACGTGTATAGCTAGACAAGAGAAGTGTTTAGCTAGAAAGGAGACGTGTATAGTTAGAAAAGAGACGTGTATAGCTAGATAAGAGACGCGTATAGCTAGAAAAGAGACATGTGTAGCTAGAAAAGAGACGTGTATAGCTAGAAAAAGACGTGTATAGCTAGAAAAGAGACGCGTATAGCTAGAAAAGCGACGTGTATAGCTAGAAAAGAGACGTGTATAGCTAGAAAAGAGACGTGTATAGCTAGAAAATAGACGTGTATAGCTAGAAAAGATACGTGTTTAGCTAGAAAGTGACGTGTATAGCTAGAAAAGAGACGTGTATAGCTAGAACGGAGACGTGTATAGCAAGAAAAGAGACGTATATAGCTAGAAAAGAGACGTGTATAGCTAGAAAGAGAGGTGTATAGCTAGAAAAGAGGCGTGTATAGCTGGAAAAGACGCGTGTATAGCTAGAAAAGAGACGTGTATGTCTAGAAAAGCGAGCTGTATAGCTAGAAAAGAGACGGGTATAGCTAGAAAAGAGGCGTGTATAGCTGGAAAAGAGACGTGTATAGCTAGAAAAGAGACGTGTTTAGCTAGAAAAGAGACGTGTTAGCTAGATATGGACACTAGATTACCTGAGCAGAATTAAGTTTGCAATATTTAAGAATTGACCTCATAAGCGCGCAAGTCATAGGAATCTTACAGGTAATAAGCTTATTCATCACAATTTGACCAAAGGCAAAGACAAAAGGTTTCCAAGATTGATTTCAATAAAACATGAGAAATGAAGGATCCCACACGAGTTGACATTTCGCATTAAATTTATAACACAACTTTAATAAAATCTCATTTAGAACGCGGTTTTGCAAATTCTAAATGAGGTCATACTAAAGAGGTCTGATTAATTTGACATGACACGGCAACAACTCTGATATTTTCTTCATCACATTAGTTATAATTTTGAATTTCTGCGTCGATTCATGTAATTTTCTTTAAATTTTTCGTTTTTTATCTGTAACCCTGTAGCACATAATGGGCCTTTCTATTTTTAGCCAATTCCGCCCATCTCTAGCTAAGCTCTACCCACACCTCGCTCGTGTTGGGATCGGGCTATCTCTGAACTCCCCGACTATAAATTCCCAAAAACTATACAGCTAAGCAGCGTTGCGTTCCATAGGGAAAACACAACACAACGTTTCTGCTAAAATGCCTCTGCAGAAAACATGTCTCTCCTATGGAAAGATACGCTTTGTTAGAGCGCTCTGCTATTTCGCGAAAGATGTTTGGAGGTGACTCGCAAAAGGCCAAAAATCAGGTTTTCAACACGTGACGTAATTGTACGCGAAACAACGTCATACGTCACAGACGCATATATTACGTCATAAGCGTGTCGCGCAAAGGATGTTAAGATACCACTTTCTTAACAAGCATTACCGTTCCATATAGAATATCTTTGTTTCAGAGCACTGTGAGAGAGAGAGAGAGAGAGAGAGAGAGAGAGAGAGAGAGAGAGAGAGAGAGAGAGAGAGAGAGAGTGAGAGGAGAGAGAGAGAGAGAGAGAGAGAGAGAGAGACGAGAGGAGAGAGAGAGAGAGAGAGAGAGAGAGAGAGAGAAGGGTGAGAGAGACGAGAGCGGGAGAGAGAGAGAGAGAGAGAGAGAGAGAGAGAGAGAGAAGGGGAGAAGAGAGAGAGAGAGAGAGAGAGAGAGAGAGAGAGGCAAGGGCACATGCTAAATACAACTGGCTGCTTGATCGATATAATGGCTTGTAGCGAAGATTATTGTATTATATTGTCAAATGTGTGCATAGACCACCGGGCGCCTGTGTGGCGTGTATGGTGCTAGAATGAATGGTTTTGTATTTCTTAGCTTGTTGGCATTATAACAGTAATAATCTACAGGTATATTTTCCTTAACGCAGTAACGCCTACTTAGCAGACAACTATTTGCCGATGGTGAGTCATAACAAATGCCTATTACAATTTGCAATAGGTGTCCTTCTTTAACATCTTAGGCAGGTGGTCTTTCACGCAGCTTGACATTGTTTCCTTTATTTTTATCGAATTTTACAATATCATCAATGCGCAAAATCTTGATTCCCATGTTAAAGTAATATAATAGATTATGAATATGAAGATAAGGTTATGTGTATTGCAAGCTAAGAAACACCAACGTAATGACTACATCGCCGCTGACATTACAGCCAACTGTCTTTTATTATCTTAGATTTAAGTGCTCATTGCTAATAACCAAGGTTAGTTTCAGAAGTTGGTTGATGAAACAGTAGATAATTTGTTAGCGTATGTCGCCTATGTTTAGTTATAAATCATAAATAAAGAATTGAACATACCTTAATATCTGTTAGTAATGCTCTTCGCTCCGTACACTCGGTGTGTGGATACATAAATGGCATGTTTTAACTTCCCTGTTTAACTTACATAATAAGACAAGCATGCACATATAGGTCAATAGTGTCAAAACTATTCACGCCAATGCACGCCAATCGATACCGAACAATATCTGTCAATTACGACTGTCAATGTTAAAGAAGAAATCTTATTCAAGGGGGACCTCTTCCACTATTGCACCCCGTATCAAGCATACGCTAGTTTGGCAATATCAGTCTTCCTAGAATACACATTCTTTCGTATGTTTGTGTGGGATTGGTGGGGGTGGGGGTGGTGGACGGGGGTTATATTTGCACGCATGAGTAGAGCGATTGTATTATATATGCTCTTCGTAATAAGCCTAATATTAAATTCGAGTCGATTGAAAAACTACAGTCAACTCTATTTATAATGACACGTGCAATTGATGAATCCAGTCTGTCACACACGTATTGACATCATATTCAATCACGTGGCATAATATAGGTTGACTCTACAATTATAATTGACAGACAATTCTTTCTCATGAAAGCTGGAGAAGTCCATCAAGTGTACGAATTCTGTGTCTTTGGGGATTTACTATTTAATACGCATTCTGTTGAATTATTTGAAACTATTTTGACTGACGGTCTAATTTGTTTTCAAATATGCAACATCTTACCAGTATAATTATAACCTGAGAGAGAGAGAGAGAGAGAGAGAGAGAGAGAGAGAGAGAGAGAAAGAGAGCGAGAGAGAGAGAGAGTGAGAGAGAGGGGGGGGGGGAGAGATAGAGAGAGAGAGAGAGAGAGAGAGAGAGAAAGAGAGAGAGAGAGATGGGGGAGAGAGGGGGAGAGAGAAGGGGAAGAAGAAAGAGACGTGAAAGAGGGGGCGAGAGAGGGATGCAGGGAGGGAGGGAGAGGGGAGAGAGAGAGAGGAGAGGGAAGAAGGGCGAGAGAGAGGGAGAGAGAGAGATAGAGAGAGAGGGAGGGGGAGAGAGGGGGACGAGGGAGGGAGGTAGGGAGGGAGGGAGGGGAGGGAGGGAGAGAGAGAGAGAGAGATGTGGTGGGGTTGGGGGTGGTGTGGTGTGGGTGTGGTGAGAGAGCCCTTAACTCCTAACAGAACGAACTCATAAGGATAACGCACTCCTCATACCAATATTAGGAACGTGACTATTTGCGCACGTAACATTTATGTAACGACGTGTTGTATTGCGTCTACGCATCTTTATTGCTAACTAAGTTGTCCGCTTGATTCCCCTTTCGTGTATGTGATCATCTCTAGAATGTTGTAAAATGAATACAGATGCTTAAATGAATCCTCGACTCTAAATCCGTGAAAATATCATATCTAATAGAATCATAATTCGTGTAATGTTTCTGATCACGGATATTCGGCACGACCTGTCCATCATAATTCAAAGATCAATTTCTAGATATGCTCCCTCCATTCTTTGCGCGGGTTGTGATTGATATACATTTATTGAATCCTTCATTCCCAGAATCCATGTTTCAAGGTAGCTATACGTGTAACAGGTTGGATATTTTGAAACTAATTTGACTGGGCGCTGTTGCTTTTGGTTTCAAAATACTCAATAGAATGTTTATTGAATAGTAAAGACATTCATAAGTGGGTATTCATATAATAGACATACCTCTATTTGGATATAGGCTTATGGTTCATCGCGTGTCTACTCATGCCTTATTACGCTGCATTGTAGGCAGTGCATTATACAGATTCAAGTTTCAAGTGTCAAGTTTGTTTTATTACTCCCAGGTCACAATGTGATATATGTGGAACATTTATATACAGTTACACTGAGTATGAATCAGTACACGTCTATACACATTATTCTCAGTATTATATCTATTATTATCATATATCATCATTATTATAAATATCATAGATATTAACGACAATTACAGTCCGAGTTAGATTTTAAACTCATGGCACAAATAGGTTGTTATTTTACTAAATCAATATATGTATAATATTAATATGTAGTTTTTCAACATCGTCGTGTCGTG